>JAVTVY010056754.1:0-31434 GCA_036873755.1 Hanleya hanleyi | reverse complement strand
AAATGGCGGTTGATGTGGGACGGGTTCAAAATGGCGGTTGATGTGGGACGGGTTCAAAATGGCGGCTGATGTGGGACGGGTTCAAAATGGCGGTTGATGTGGGACGGGTTCAAAATGGCGGCTGATGTGGGACGGGTTCAAAATGGCGGTTGATGTGGGACGGGTTCAAAATGGCGGCTGATGTGGGATGGGTTCAAAATGGCGGTTACTACTGGTCCAGTGGGGTCGAGTGATGTATCAATGTGAAGCCTATGTGAGGGAGGGGGCATCTGATGGGCTGGGTGTGGGGTTGAACTAGCGTCATTCTGCGCATGCGCGGTGGCCCAAGGGTATGGAAATAGCCGTTTTGGAGCTAGGGGAGTTACTACTGGTCCAGTGGGGTCGAGTGATGTATCAATGTGAAGCCTAGGTGAGGGGGCATCTGATGGGCTGGGTGTGGGGTTGAACTAGCGTCATTCTGCGCAT
The DNA here is from genome assembly GCA_036873755.1 of Hanleya hanleyi. Classification (NCBI taxonomy): domain Eukaryota; kingdom Metazoa; phylum Mollusca; class Polyplacophora; order Lepidopleurida; family Hanleyidae; genus Hanleya; species Hanleya hanleyi. Next base: position 30,969 of record JAVTVY010056754.1, on the reverse strand, counting down.
GCGCGGTGGCCCAAGGGTATGGAAATAGCCGTGTTGGAGCTAGGGGAGTTACTACTGGTCCAGTGGGGTCGAGTGAGGTATCAATGTGAAGCCTAGGTGAGGGGGCATCTGATGGGCTGGGTGTGGGGTTGAACTAGCGTCATTCTGCGCATGTGCGGTGGTCCAAGGGTATGGAAATAGCCGTTTTGGAGCTAGGGGAGTTACTACTGGTCCAGTGGGGTCGAGTGAGGTATCAATGTGAAGCCTAGGTGAGGGGGCATCTGATGGGCTGGGTGTGGGGTTGAACTAGCGTCATTCTGCGCATGCGCGGTGGCCCAAGGGTATGAAAATAGACGTTTTGGGATCGAGCGGGGTTTCCAATGGGCCGATGGGGTCGAGTGAGGTATCAAAGTGAAGCTTAGGTGAAGGGGCATCTGGCTGGACTAGTGGCTCGGCCGTTGTCACCATTCTGCGCATGCGCGGTGGCCCAAGGGTACGAAAATAGCCGTGTTGGAGCTAGGGGAGCTACTAATGGTCCAATGGGGTCGAATGAGGTATCAAAGTCAAGCCTATGTGAGGAGGCATCTGACTGGACTAGTGGCTCGGCCGTTGTCACCATTCTGCGCATGCGCGGTGGCCCAAGGGTATGGAAATAGCCGTGTTGGAGCTAGGGGAGTCCCTAATGGTCCAATGGGGTCGAGTGAGGTATCCATGTGAAGCCTAGGTGAAGGGGCATATGATGGGTTGGGTGTGCGGTAGGAATATCATTCTGCGCATGCGCAGACGCAATGCGGAGCTCTCGTCCAATCAGAAGCGAGTATTTCAAATCCGTCACAGAGCTCTCAGCCAATCAGGAGCGAGTATTTTGACCCGGTGCATTATGGGCCATATCCAAGATGGCGGCACGTGTGTTCAAGATGGCGGCACATCCGGTGTCGAAAACTGGCCATTTCGTCGGGATGTGGTCACCGGGGCGTGACCTTTGGCCATGTCTAGACTTGTCTGTGTCTGTCATGTACTGGGGTTTTTTTTCTCTACAATGGCGTTCACGTGGTGTGGTGGGTCTGCGCAAGTGTGTGACGTCACTTCCGGTTTTCACTAAAACGATCTCCAACTTTTCTGGCCCCGGCGGGCCCCGGCCCCCCACCGCAGCGCGCGCGCGCGGGTTCTCCGACAGTGCGCGGCATCACCGGCAGCGCGCGGATGCATATGCCATTGTGGAAAATCCCCACAGACAGGTCAGTACATGCATTCCTATGATGTTCACGCATAATAAAAAGGATTGACCTGTAATCTGTGTTGTTGTTGTTGCTGCTCCCTTTTTTGGACTAACCCATCAGAATAGTACGTATCACGGACTACACCCGACGTCTAGGCGCGCATGTGTGACCTGGTCTATAAAACACGTCCCTCTGTATCCTACACCTTCATTTCTACGGCTGCAGAGCCATGGCGGAGATCCAGCCCTATGCGACTCGCATTTTACAGCATGCCACCGTGGTGAATTCATTCACGGGTTACCGAGCAGTGGTCCGGTCCATGTTTGCAGATGGCGACAACGAATGACACAACGAGTTCAGCGGTAATGAGTACCGGCGTCACACCAATGACATTCACAGACAGCCATCCTTGATGCTCGGGCTATGGACCACGAGCGCTCACGGCGGAACCAGCGACGACTGGTTGGCCTCACACTAGTCTGTGCCCTATTGACCCTGGTGCTGTGGTATTGACAGTGGGACTATAAATACGAGGGTCAGACAGAGTGTGTGTCATTTACCCTTAGTCATTGGGTCAACCATGTCACCGAGAGACCTACCCATAAATACGAGAGACAGACAGAGTGTGTGTCATTCACCGTTCGACATTGGAGCAAGCATGTCACCCGTCCTACGAGCCATTCTGCCCCTTATACCCCGGGTGGGGTTACACGTCTATGAAGATAAAGTCACCCTGGTGGAAGACCGTGGAGATATTTGCTGGGCGCCCGCTGAGACCGTATCGAATACGGTTACGCTACCTCGTGTCGGCTGGACCAAATTTAAACGGGTGTTGAGCGGCGAGCTCGACGGAAACCTCATCCACATAGACAATTCCATCTACGTATACCGTGCAACCTTCTTCCTACGCCTGGGCCGCTACCAAGACCCTACGCGAGGCTTCACCCTAGACCCCGATCTGTGGTCAGCCTTGGAGAAAGTGGTGCCTATTGTGGACCAGCTCTTTACACCGGACGAGCGATCATCACACCAGTTGGGGTGGGCTCGTGCTATTGAGGACGCGCTGGCTGAACCCCATGAACAACTGTCTAGCCATGAACCCGACGACGATGCCATTGATTACCCGGCTAGACTCAGTCAGCCCAGTGACATGACCACCTGATCCTTTGATCTCACGGGGTTCTCCCTATAAATACGAGAGACAGTGAAATCTGGTACCATTCACGTACTGACCATGACGGAGCATATAGCACTGGCGTATTTCAGCTTGACCCCCGAGGTTTTCCTGCACGTGTATGCGGATAAGGTCGATATCATGGAGGAGGTGGGAGACGTCTGTGATGCGGACCCTGCACAACCGTGCCCGGCTCACATTCGTCTGTCCCGGGAGGGCTGGACCAAATTCAAACGGGTGTTGTCTGGTGAACTGGACGGCGACCTCATCCACTTGTGTCACGATGTGTACATCCGACGCGGCCCTTTCTTTGCTCAATTGGCTCGGCTAGATGGGGGTACAGTGCATTTACCCTTCACCCTGATCTATGGTCTGCATTGGAAGATGCCGTGGTAGATGTGGATCAAGTGCTTATCAAGCGGTCATCAGACGAGTTGGACTGGTCATTTACCATGGCCACTGTGGAAGCCCACGAAGAAAATCAGAAAGAAACTCCGGCCCAAGATATACCCGTTATAAATAAACGATAGAGCCAGGGTCCATCATCATTTGTCACCATGAAACGCTGGGAGAAGGTGTTGGATAACTTATACTACAGTCCCGACAGTCCGGCGGCCTATAGTGCCTTGTCGGCTCTCTATCGAGCGGCCAAACCCCAGGGGACACAACGTGCCCAAGTCCGAGATTGGTTAAGAAAACAAGACACCTATACCTTACATCGATCTGTCCGTCGCCATTTTCTACGGAACCGGGTAATCGTGGGAGGAATAGATGCCCAGTGGCAAGCGGATTTGGTCGATATGAGCGCCTTTGCCAAACACAACGATGAGAATCGGTATATCTTGACGTGCATCGATATCCTATCCAAGTATGCGTGGTTGGTACCCATCCGGACGAAAACGGGGGCAAATCTCATAGCGGCGTTCAAAGACATCTTCAAGACCGGGCGCAAACCTTTGTATTTGCAAACTGACGAAGGCAACGAATTCTTCAACAGACCGTTCCAAGCCTTTCTCAAGAAACAGAAGGTCTTCTTCTTCCATACGTACAACGAGACCAAGGCTTCCTTGGTGGAAAGGTTCAACAGGACATTCAAAGGCCGCATGTATAAATATTTCACCTATAAGAATACAAGGCGGTACATCGATGTTCTCCCGGAACTGGTGAGGGGTTACAATCGAGCCTATCACCGGAGTATAGAGAGAGCCCCCATTACCGTCACCCAACGCAATGAAGCCCAAGTCCGGCGTGTGTTGTACCCCAGGCCATCGCAGCGAACGACGAAGGCGGTGTACAAGGGACCCTGTACGGATCAGTAAAGTCAAGGGCAAGTTCGAGAAAAGTTACTTGCCCAACTGGAGCGATGAGCACTTCCTGATTAAACGGCGCCTACCCCGACAGCGGCGAGTCTACGAACTGGAAGATCTTCAAGGGGAACCGTTGCTAGGCACGTTTTACCAGACGGAATTACAGCCTGTCGTAAAAATACAGCAAGACTACTACACGGTGGAGCAGATTTTGAAAACGGAACGTCGACGTGGCAAACTGTTTCATTTCGTCAAATGGCAAGGCTGGCCCAGTTCCTTCAATTCCTGGGTCGCTGCCAACCAGGTGAAACGACTATAAAGCCAGACACCACTGCCGTCATCCTTCATTCCACGTCCGACCACAGTGCTATGGACCAACAGCAGCTGTCTCTGAACACAGAGTCTCCCAAAACGCGCAAAGCGCAAGTGGGCTTTGTGGTGATAGTGCTAACCCTGCTGAGTGTGCTGTACGGAGGTGTGTTTTACGACGTAGCCTATGTCAGCACGTTACTTAACCAATTGAGAACACCAGCCACCAGCGAAACCGGTCTACAGAGAGCACCAGTCAACCCCGTATCGAGCCCAGTCACCACCACCACACCCCGTGTACAAGCCACGTCGAGCTCCACACCAAGCTCTACACCTACACCAAGAACACCCACTACGTCTCAAGACCCACCGGCTTTCATCCCTCACAGTGAACAGACAACGACCACCGACGTTGTACCCACCCCCATCATCATCCCTGACAGTGTACAGACAACGACGACCGACGTTGTACCCACCACCACTCCAGTTCACTCATACGAAATTTACAAGAGCGGGTTACCGCGACAACGGATACACGTCGAACCATGGACCCACGGTGGCAGCATCCCTTCACGTGTCTCATCGCAGGACCGACGGGCTCCGGCAAAACGCACTTCGTCCGGAAGCTCCTTCAACACGCCGACAGCATGATCACCCCACCTATTGTCCGAGTCGTGTGGTGTTACGGAGAATGGCAGGCAGCGTATGCAGCAATGCACCACATCACGTTCGTGGAAGGCCTACCTAACCTGGCGGATTTGGAACCCGACACCTTGGTGGTTCTGGATGATCTCATGGCGGAGACGGATGCGCGGGTCACCCAGCTCTTTACCAAAGGCAGCCATCATCGACGGCTCAGCATCATCTACATTGTGCAGAATCTGTTCAGTAAAAAAACAAAGAACATCGGAACATCAGCTTAAATGCCCACTACTTGGTGGTCTTCAAAAACTCGAGAGATACCACTCAACTGCTGCACCTGGCGAGACAGATATATCCCGGCCGCACACCGTTTGCGTTGGAAGCCTTTAAAGATGCGACAACCCCTCAGCACGGGTATATGCTCTTCGACCTCAAGCAAGCCACCCCCGACCACCTTCGACTACGGACCGGCATCTTTCCCGGAGAGACCCACCACGTGTACTTGCAAAAATAATGTAAACACACCCACAGTGGCGCCCCCAGCTGGGATGTGTGTGTGTGTTTGATGATGGAGATAATAAAAAGAATGAATACCACAGCAGGGTTGCCTTTGTCTCTGAGGTGGATAAAAAGGGCAGAGTTGTGGGTTCTGGCATTAGTTGTACATGATGTCTGCGCGAGTACGGAAGCACGCTCCCACGCTCCGTGTATTGAAGACGGCCCCACCCGAGTTGGTCCGAACCATTGTACGCGGTGCGGACCCTGACCTTGTACGCTGTCTGTGCGAGATCGGGTACAATCTGTTAAAAGGCAACGTACCACTGACTCCGGCTCAGAAGACCAAGTTGGCCAAGCATAAGACAGGTCTCCGAACCCTAGTCCATAAGCGGGTCCCACAAACACAAAAGAAAAAGGTGTTACAGAAAGGCGGCTTTCTCGGGGCCATCTTAGCACCGTTGGCCGCTTCCGTGTTGGGTCCAGTATTGGGTGGACTCTTCGGCCGACAATGAACCACACGAAAAAAATGGTCCTCGTCGAACCTCGGTTGCTTCAAAACCTCCAATCGCCCTACCCTGTGCCACCTACGGTGAAGACCATAAACACCCTCGATGGAGAGATGCAACAGATCTTACAGAGACCGGGGTTAAGCGACAGTGAGAAAGTACAACGGTACAATGAGACGCTTCAACGGTACATGACGTTCATGGACCAATACAAAACCCTCTCTACCCCACCACCACCACCACCACCACGTGACACACCGCCGACCTCAGCACCCCTCCAACAGCCGCCATTACCAGGGGTACCAGCCACAGCCCCACAGTGGGTGGAAGACGAAGTGCTGAAGAGTGTACCTGCCTCGTTCAAGAAACAAGCTGGCCTGGTATTACAACGGATGAAACAGAATCCTAACATGACTTGGAATGATAAAGGCGAACTCCTGGTACAGAATCAGGTGGTCCCCGGCACCCACATGACGGATTTAGTGAATGACCTGATGCGTAAACGCAGATCGCACACGGATCCTCGAGGATGGGAGGTCTTCGCTCAAGGCTTGAAAGACATGCATGTACCACAGGAATTGGTGGGGAACCCCCACCGCTGGGCCTTTATGCAGCAAACCCAGCAATCGCCGAGTCGTGCACCACGACAGATTCCACAACCTTGGGAATCCGACTGGGAACCGGAGTCACCCCCAAAACTCCACCACCACAACGGGCACCTTCTTTTCAGACCTTTAAAAAACCACCCTTGATCAGGACACCGCACATCTCCAGAGCCGTGACACGTAGCAAGTCAACGCGACGAACACGACGCCGGACACAACCACCCAAGGTCTGGAACACCTATTAAAACCAACAGCAGCAGCAGGACAGCTCAGTCGCCATGTTTTACCTCACGCTACCCAGTAACAGTTCGCTGGATGTGTTTCCTGACAACACCGTGGCCAAGTATGTGACTCAATTACCACAACCGTTGCATTTACCTGGCCGGTGGGAATGTGGACTGGTGGATATTCAGTACCCTTACTCGTGGTACAACGTGCGAGCCAATGAAGTGTGGTACGAGGTGACCTACGAAGGAAAAGACACCCGACTCACCCTCCCCGAAGGCCAATACGATACTCCCAAGGAGTTCATCGGTGGGCTGTCAAGACTGTTGCATTATAAGGCTCTACGGCAGGTCACGAATAGTTCAAAACCCATCCAAGCCTATCCCTTCAAGAATCACGTGGACTTCGATTACAACGCACACAACGACAAGGCACAGCTTACCGTCACCGCCAACGCGAGTGTCGTACTGAGTCCTATCCTACAGCAAATGCTGGATTTCGATCTACAGACGTTCGCTGGTCCCACCGAACACCATGGCGAGATCCCGATGGATATGAAGTCGGGTATGTACGGACTCTACGTCTACTCGGACGTGGTGGACAACCACATCGTGGGCGATATCAACACACCTCTGTTACGGGTGGTACCCATTAGAAATAAGTATGGCGATCAAGTCACCCACAGTTTCACCCACATGCTCTACCTGCCTGTACGACAAACCCACATCAACACGATCACGGTGGATATAAGAGATGACACGGGACGACCGGTGGCATTCGAACGCGGGAAAGTGGTGTGACACTTCATTTTCGACAAGCACGTGCTCCCCACTTTGCATAATGAAGGTGCCTTACGAGTGCGATGCACGCAGCTATATGGACTATTATGCCCAACAGGCCGGGGGTGGCTTTCCGGTGTTTAGTGGTGCACGCATGCAACGTGGACATGGACTGGGGAACATACTCGGAGCATCGTCAAAACGTTCCTGCCCTTGGTGACGCGTGGGGTGAAAGCAATCGGCAAACAAGCGGTACGCAGTGGACTGCAAGTGGCCGGTGATGTCTTGGGGGTACGGCACCCAAAGAAGCCTTGAAACGGCGGGCCAAAGAAGCGGGAGGCGTCTTGGTGGCCAAAGCACAACGCACCGTAGGGAATAAAAGAGCTGCCCCACCGAGACCACGCACCAGTCGACGACCGACCCAGCGACGACGCACATCGAAGAAGACCAGGGATATCTTTTTCTAAACATGTCCTTGATCCACGCCGAGTCCTGCCACTCCACCAACAGTGAATTTGATTAATGGACCGTGCAGCCCACACATACCAGTGCCGAACAAGGATTATGGGTGGAGCATCTCCCGCTGTCCAGCATCAACGCAACAGGGCCCATCGAGTTCACCATCAGTAATGCGGATACGACCTATGTGGATTTAGCCCATACCTACTTGTATGTGAAAGCCAAGATCGTCAGTGGAGATGGCACCAGAATCGTCGACCAAGCAACGGTGGGCCCGACGAATCTCTGGCTGCACTCGATGTTTCAACAGGTGGATATATTTCTCAGCGACAAACTCATCAGTGACTCGACCAACACGTACCCCTATCGAGCCTACATCGAGACGCTGTTGTCGCATGGGCGAGAGGCTAAAAAATCTCAACTGACAGCCGCTTTATTCTACCAGGACAAAGCCGAGCACATGGGCGCAGAGAACGACAATACGGGATATAGCAAACGGAAGGCTTTAACCGCGAACGGCGTCTCGGTGGATATGATCGGTCGACTGCAAGCAGACATGTTCATGCAAGACCGATACCTCTTGAACAAGATTCCCATCAAAATCCGACTGATACGGGCGCCTCCGACCTTCGCCTTGATGGCCACTAACGTAGAGGCGCATGTAGCTGACTATAAGATTGTCATCGAAGACGCAGTCCTGTATGTCCGAAAAGTGAAACCGAATCCAGCCGTTCAATTGGGACACATGAAAGCATTGGAAACAAAACCAGCCCAGTACCCTATCCGACGTGTGCAAACCAAAGTGTTCTCTGTGTCTGCTGGAAATATGAGCGCCAACAAAGACAACCTGTTCCTGGGGAACTACCCAAGCGATTGATCCTGGCCTGTGTGGAAAATACCAGTTTCAGTGGAGCCTACCCAGAGAATCCGTTTGACTTTAAACATTTCGGCATCAATTTTGTGGCCCTGCATGTGGATGGACAACAGGCGCCAGCCACCGCCTTAACCCCGAACTTTGGGCGCGCGAATTTCATTCGAGCCTATCAGAGCCTGTTTACAGCCACCGGTCAAATCAACCAGGACGAAGGGAATTTCATCAGTCGGGAGGACTACGGGAACGGATACACGTTGTTCTGTTTCGATCTGACCCCCACCTTAGAGAACGACCATCAGCTGGCCCTGGCCAAGCAAGGCAATTTACGGTTGGAAATCCACTTTCAACGAGCCCTCCGGAGCACCGTCAATGTGATCTGCTACGCCGAGTTTGACAACATCATTCAAGTGGACAAGGCGCGCAACGTGCTGTGTGACTTCTCCACCTAACATGGATACAGAGCAGATAACCACCGTGCTGGAGAATGACCCAGAGACACGTATGATGTTTCAAGGGGTGTTCGCCCGAGATGTGTTCCCATTAGACCGTGTGTATCCTGCTGCTTACGTTCTCAACACGGACCCGATGGAGCGACCCGGTGAACACTGGGTGGCCGTGTACTTGACAGAACAGCAGGGCGAATACTTTGACCCGTACGGCCTGCCACCCCTCCATCCCGATTTAACAGACTTCATGGATCAAGGCACAGAGACGTGGTGTTGGAACAGTCAAACGTTGCAAAGCCTGACCAGTAGCGTGTGCGGACAATATTGCTTGTTTTACCTGTACCATCGATGCCGGGGAAGACCCTTATCTACCATCGTACAGATGTTTGACGAGTACCCCAAGGCCGAGGACCGCGATGCACTCGTATATGACTGGGCCGCCCATCATTTCAATGTACAAGTCCCGTTCTGGGCTTGAATTCTTTCAATGTACACAAGCCCGCTGTTCTGGGCTTAAGTTTAAAAGCCCCCCCTGTTCTGGGCTTCAGTGTACAAGCCCCCCTGTTCTGGGCTTCAGTTTACAAGCCCCTTGTTCTGGGCTTCAGTTTTCACGTGGTTGTTCTCACGTTGTTGTTGTTCACTGAATAAAAAAATGAGATCTCACCAAAAAACCCTGTCTTGTGTGTTTTATTCATAATGCATCAATGCCCATTGTGGAGATTCAGTCAAACTGAAATCAGTGGTGTAGGATGGGGCCAAAATGTAACCCATCAAGGTTAGAATGCAAGCGCACTATAGTAAAAATAGAGAGGCCAATGAAATCAGCCCACAGACCAAGTACGTGTTTTTGGTCTAGGTTTGGAGCGGGCATTTCATTGAGGTACGTGTATACGGTGAGTGAAGACTCGTCCAACACGTATAGATGAAGTTGATGACTATAAGTTCTATGTTGTCGATTTAACCTCTCCCTACATTGACGCGCGCGCGCGCGCGCTGCGGCCGGAGAACCCGCGCGCGCGCGCTGCGGTGGGGGGCGGGGCCCGCCGGGGCCGGAAAAGTTGGAGATCGTTTTAGTGAAAACCGGAAGTGACGTCACACACTTGCGCAGACCCACCACACCACGTGAACGCCATTGTAGAGAAAAAAAACCCAGTACATGACAGACACAGACAAGTCTAGACATGGCCAAAGGTCACGCCCCGGTGACCACATCCCGACGAAATGGCCAGTTTTCGACACCGGATGTGCCGCCATCTTGAACATACGTGCCGCCATCTTGGATATGGCCCATAATGCACCGGGTCAAAATACTCGCTTCTGATTGGCTGAGAGCTCTGTGACGGATTTGAAATACTCGCTTCTGATTGGACGAGAGCTCCGCATTGCGTCTGCGCATGCGCAGAATGATATTCCTACCGCACACCCAACCCATCAGATGGCCCTTCACGAATGCTTCACATGGATACCTCACTCGACCCCATTGGACCATTAGGGACTCCCCTAGCTCCAACACGGCTATTTCCATACCCTTGGGCCACCGCGCATGCGCAGAATGGTGACAACGGCCGAGCCACTAGTCCAGTCAGATGCCTCCTCACATAGGCTTGACTTTGATACCTCACTCGACCCCATTGGACCATTAATAGCTCCCCTAGCTCCAACACGGCTATTTTCATACCCTTGGGCCACCGCGCATGCGCAGAATGCCGATAGTTCAACCCCACACCCAGCCCATTAGATGCCCCTTCACATAGGCTTTACTTTGATACCTCACTCGACCCCATCGGCCCATTAGAAACCCCGCTCGATCCCAAAACGTCTATTTTCATACCCTTGGGCCACCGCGCATACGCAGAATGGTGACAACGGCCGAGCCACTAGTCCAGTCATATGCCTCCTCACATAGGCTTGACTTTGATACCTCACTCGACCCCATTGGACCATTCGTAGCTCCCTAGCTCCAACACGGCTATTTTCATACCCTTGGGCCACCGCGCATGCGCAGAATGACGCTAGTTCAACCTCACACCCAGCCCATCAGATGCCCCCTCACCTAGGCTTCACATTGATACCTCATATGACCCCACTGTACCAGTAGTAACTCCCCTAGCTCCAAAACGGCTATTTCCATACCCTTGGGCCACCGCGCATGCGCAGAATGACGCTAGTTCAACCCCACACCCAGCCCATCAGATGCCCCCTCCCTCACATAGGCTTCACATTGATACATCACTCGACCCCACTGGACCAGTAGTAACCGCCATTTTGAACCCATCCCACATCAGCCGCCATTTTGAACCCGTCCCACATCAACCGCCATTTTGAACCCGTCCCACATCAACCGCCATTTTGAACCCGTCCCACATCAACCGCCATTTTGAACCCGTCCCACATCAACCGCCATTTTGAACCCGTCCCACATCAACCGCCATTTTGAACCCGTCCCACATCAACCGCCATTTTGAACCCGTCCCACATCAGCCGCCATTTTGAACCCGTCCCACATCAACCGCCATTTTGAACCCGTCCCACATCAGCCGCCATTTTGAACCCGTCGCACATCAGCCGCCATTTTGAACCCGTCCCACATCAGCCGCCATTTTGAACCCGTCCCACATCAGCCGCCATTTTGAACCCGTCCCACATCAGCCGCCATTTTGAACCCGTCCCACATCAACCGCCATTTTGAACCCGTCCCACATCAGCCGCCATTTTGAACCCATCCCACCATCTAGACATGCCTTGATCACGTGATCAAGTTCCTCCTCAATCCTCCTCAATGTGACGTCATTAAGTAGGTCAATGTGACTCAATTTAGCCTTTGTATACTACTCGTGTACGAGCAGGACCAGTCGTGGTGTTTACGAGAAAACGAATCAATAACCGGGATTGCCCACTGGCATTCTGGCCGTCACCGTCGTTAACCCCTTCACTAGTAGAGATCCGGGGCTCGAAGAGATGATCACAACCCTACAAGGATGACTGACGCTAATGTAAAGGTCTATTATGGTATATTCTGCACAAATAGTATACGCGGTTACAAATAATAGCGTAGAACCGCGTGGCTTAGACAGAATGTCTAAGGAGATGTAACATTATGATATTTACATATATGTACAGACACTAGGAGAGTATGCAAATAAACTTGATGTATATATACACGTGATGTAAGAGGGTGTGTGCACACAAGTTAACGGATACGTACACTTGGGGTGTGCATATAAGGTTCACGGATACGTACACTTGGTGTGTGCATATAAGGTTCACGGATATGTACACTTGGTGTGTGCATATAGAGTTAAACGTATCCCTGGTGTATATGTGGATAATAGAAGAGAATGTGTGCAGTTTAAGCTTGATGTTATATGGCAATAATATATATATGAGAGTGTATGCATATAGCTTTATAGTTAATATAGTGCTTTATGTCTATGCGCGATAAGGGCGGCCTGGCTGCTGGCCCTTCTCTTCTGGGGATAAGGGCGGCCTGGCTGCTGGCCCTTCTCTTCCGTCGTTGGAACGTTATGGATATAACGCTCTCCAGGGATGGCACCCCGTCGTTGGAACGTTAAGGATATAACGCTCTCTCCAGATACGACACCCAGTCGTTGGAACGTTATAGATATAACGCTCTCTCCAGATAAGACACCCAGTCGTTGAAACGTCTGGACACCCAGTCGTTGAAACATCAAGGCCCGTTGGAACGTTACGGCGGTAACGTTCTCTCCAAAATATATATACCCTCAGGCGTTGGAACGTCACGGCAGTGACGCTCTCTCCAGATATGGCCCAAGTCGCTGAAACGTCACGGCCCGTTGGAACGTTACGCGGTAACGCTCTCTCCAGATACGACACCCAGTCGTTGGAACGTCACGGCAGTGACGCTCTCTCCAGAGACGTGGCAACCCGGCGTGTTCTTCACCCTCAGTCGTCGGAGCTTGACCCTAACTTGTCAGCTCACCAGTCTGCTTCCCGCACAGGTAAGTATAGCCCGGCGTCTCCACCCTTACGGCTGCTGCGACCCGTCTATAGACACGCCTGTGACTACACACTTCACGACGATCTCTCAGGTAAGTATCACGCACCACCCAACTCTCAGGGACCGTCAGGACAATTACTTGGGTATATCTTGTATTACCATTTCATCTGGTACCGATGAAACATCATTACTGCATGTCAACTGTCGTTGGGCACTCCCTGCGACCCTCTGCGACCCGGTCGCAAGCTACTGCGACCTTTTGCGACCTTCTGCGACCTTTGGCGACCCGGTCGCAGGTCTGTAGATTTCACCTTTAATCAACGTTTCTCGGGAAGAGAAATCTGTCTGTGCCTTGTCTTGTCTTTACTGTCTGTAACTTGTATCTTGTCTTTGACCTTGTCTGTTCTTTACTGGCTGTAATCTGTGCCTTGGCTTGACTGTACAGTCTGTAAGTCTTGTTACCACTTTTACATCGGTAAAACGAGGCCCGCCTGCACCGTATCTTGCCTTTGCTGTGCGGTCTGTGATCTGTATTTCTTGTCTTTTTCTGTGTGGACTGTGCTCTGTGTATCTTTCTTTAATGTGTGATAAATACACATATCCTTCTTGTGGGATCTGTGTTCTGTAGCTTCCTTGACTGTATAATCTGTGATCTGTATGTCAGGACTTGTACTGTACTGTTTAGGATCTATGTGTCTTAATTTTCTTGTAATGTGTGATAAATACACATATTCCTCTTGGAATCTGTGTTCTGTTTGTTTCTTGTGTGCTCTGTGTGCTGTATCTTTCTGTCCTGTAAGATCGGTGATCTGTACTTGTCTCTTTCCAGCTGGACGCCGTTCGTCTAACCGTCTGCGACCTTTTTGCTGGGCCCCCGGAATACACGATTTACCGACGTTTCTTGATGAAAGCAGCACGCCCGCCTGTAACTTGACTTTCTCCGCCCGGCTGTAATCACGGTGCTCGTTCTCGCCCGTATAGCGTTGCACGGCCGGCTGCGTCGTTGTATTATGGCAGTGGGAGTTTGGCTTATTTCTCTCTGTATTTAGTGCAGTTGCATATTTCTGGGGGTGGAGGGAATCCCTGACTATTGTCACATACCGCTTCACGGTCAACAAAATCGATCATAAATATTGTGGCTTTAGTCCCAGTGCAGTGGGATAGCACAGCAATAATATCGAAATTATCAACCTACTGGTATAGACCTAAAAGCCCTATTTTATACTGAAGTTAGACCATGCAAGTTGCCTAAATGTGCTACAGGCAAACACATGTCTCATTACAGTATTATCCAATACCCCAAAACTACATACAACACGCCACACTGTCGTGTCTCCTAAACTATAGTATAACCACAAACACGTTTCCACACCGAAAATGCGAGCCGGCAAATTCTCATTGGATTGGCGTGTTTTTGCAGGTTACACTAATTACAGGATTGTACAAGCTTTTAGATTCCCAGGCCAAAAACAACTGCATTTACGGCCCAACCGTAAATTATGCCAAAATCAATAAGTTATAGGCTGACCTGGACGTGCTTCCTCCAGCTCTCTCTCTCTGGTCTCTCCTCGATTGGAATGTCTCACGAGCTTATATAGCCGGGGCTCTTCTCCACCCCCCCGGAGACGTTGCGAAACCCGGAAAATCGCCTTCACAGCGAAATTACAGTTCATAGTCCATAAATGGGAATGCCATCCCAATCCATAGTCCGTAAAGAATTTTTCACATAAAAGGCAACACCTATCTCGCTCTGGTAAGCGAGAAACACGGGGAAATGCATTTCCAACCACTGGCGCTCCCAAACTGGTTCTTCCATCCTTCCAGCGGTGACACACTCCCCTCCGATTCGAACGGTCCAATCACAAACGGTTAACCGTTACACTGCCCCCGCCTTTCCAAATCATGACGTCCCCGTCATGGCCGTACGGGTCTCTCCGTCCAGGGTGACGTTACAGTTCCAGTTGTACAGTTCGAATCAATTTAAACAAAACTGTTCGCCAATTACGGGCCATCAGGGTCGGCGAAATCACTAGGTGGCCGCCCTCCGGCGGTCTGGCCGGGCCACCACGACATTAGGCCCACAGATTTCTTTCACAGAATTACATGGGCGGCTAGCAGAGCCGCCCCACGACATTAGGTCCACTGGGCTGCACGCTCAGTTGGAGGGGTCCGGCTTCTCCCCTCTTACGGTACACGGGCTGGGACGTCAGCACGTAGTCTTGCAACCTGCGAGGCCTGACCGCTCGCCGAACGCGGGTCGTCGTCGCGTGTGTGGGGGCTGCCTCACCCTCGGCCACTTCGGTGACGTCGTCCTTCGCGTGTGTGGGGGCTGCCTCACCTTCGGCCACTTCCTCGAGCGCGTCCTCCGCTGGCCCCTGCGGCCGGCCCACGGCTGCCTGTGCCTCCCGGGCTCCGTCGTGGTCGGTCATCTCTAGTAGTCGGTTGTTCTCTTCTGTTGTAGATCAGGCCAGATCCCACCGCTGCCACCAGTTTTCTCCGTGTAACGTGTACGAGCAGGACCAGTCGTGGTGTTTACGAGAAAACGAATCAATAACCGGGATTGCCCACTGGCATTCTGGCCGTCACCGTCGTTAACCCCTTCACTAGTAGAGATCCCGGGCTCGAAGAGATGATCACAACCCTACAAGGATGACTGACGCTAATGTAAAGGTCTATTATGGTATATTCTGCACAAATAGTATACGGGGTTACAAATAATAGCGTAGAACCGCGTGGCTTAGACAGAATGTCTAAGGAGATGTAACGTTATGATATTTACATATATGTACAGACACTAGGAGAGTATGCAAATAAACTTGATGTATATATACACGTGATGTGAGAGGGTGTGTGCACACAAGTTAACGGATACGTACACTTGGGGTGTGCATATAAGGTTCACGGATACGTACACTTGGTGTGTGCATATAAGGTTCACGGATATGTACACTTGGTGTGTGCATATAGAGTTAAACGTATCCCTGGTGTATATGTGGATAATAGAAGAGAATGTGTGCAGTTTAAGCTTGATGTTATATGGCAATAATATATATATGAGAGTGTATGCATATAGCTTTATAGTTAATATAGTGCTTTATGTCTATGCGCGATAAGGGCGGCCTGGCTGCTGGCCCTTCTCTTCTGGGGATAAGGGCGGCCTGGCTGCTGGCCCTTCTCTTCCGTCGTTGGAACGTTATGGATATAACGCTCTCTCCAGGGATGGCACCCCGTCGTTGGAATGTTAAGGATATAACGCTCTCTCCAGATACGACACCCAGTCGTTGGAACGTTAAGGATATAACGCTCTCTCCAGATAAGACACCCAGTCGTTGAAACGTCTGGACACCCAGTCGTTGAAACATCAAGGCCCGTTGGAACGTTACGGCGGTAACGTTCTCTCCAATATATATATACCCTCAGGCGTTGGAACGTCACGGCAGTGACGCTCTCTCCAGATATGGCCCAAGTCGCTGAAACGTCACGGCCCGTTGGAACGTTACGCGGTAACGCTCTCTCCAGATACGACACCCAGTCGTTGGAACGTCACGGCAGTGACGCTCTCTCCAGAGACGTGGCAACCCGGCGTGTTCTTCACCCCCAGTCGTCGGAGCTTGACCCTAACTTGTCAGCTCACCAGTCTGCTTCCCGCACAGGTAAGTATAGCCCGGCGTCTCCACCCTTACGGCTGCTGCGACCCGTCTATAGACACGCCTGTGACTACACACTTCACGACGATCTCTCAGGTAAGTATCACGCACCACTCAACTCTCAGGGACCGTCAGGACAATTACTTGGGTATATCTTGTATTACCATTTCATCTGGTACCGATGAAACATCATTACTGCATGTCAACTGTCGTTGGCGACTCCCTGCGACCCTCTGCGACCCGGTCGCAAGCTACTGCGACCTTTTGCGACCTTCTGCGATCTTTGGCGACCCGGTCGCAGGTCTGTAGATTTCACGTTTAATCAACGTTTCTCGGGAAGAGAAATCTGTCTGTGCTGTGCCTTGTCTTGTCTTTACTGTCTGTAACTTGTATCTTGTCTTTGACCTTCTCTGTTCTTTACTGGCTGTAATCTGTGCCTTGGCTTGACTGTACAGTCTGTAAGTCTTGTTACCACTTTTACATCGGTAAAACGAGGCCCGCCTGCACCGTATCTTGCCTTTGCTGTGCGGTCTGTGATCTGTATTTCTTGTCTTTTTCTGTGTGGGCTGTGCTCTGTGTATCTTTCTTTAATGTGTGATAAATACACATATCCTTCTTGTGGGATCTGTGTTCTGTAGCTAGCTTGACTGTATAATCTGTGATCTGTATGTCAGGACTTGTACTGTACTGTTTAGGATCTGTGTGTCTTAATTTTCTTGTAATGTGTGATAAATACACATATTCCTCTTGGAATACACGATTTACCGACGTTTCTTGATGAAAGCAGCACGCCCGCCTGTAACTTGACATTCTCCGCCCGGCTGTAATCACGGTGCTCGTTCTCGCCCGTATAGCGTTGCACGGCCGGCTGCGTCGTTGTATTATGGCAGTGGGAGTTTGGCTTATTTCTCTCTGTATTTAGTTCAGTTGCATATTTCTGGGGGTGGAGGGAATCCCTGACTATTGTCACATACCGCTTCACGGTCAACAAAATCGATCATAAATATTGTGGCTTTAGTCCCAGTGCAGTGGGATAGCACAGCAATAATATCGAAATTATCAACCTACTGGTATAGACCTAAAAGCCCTATTTTATACTGAAGTTAGACCATGCAAGTTGCCTAAATGTGCTACAGGCAAACACATGTCTCATTACAGTATTATCCAATACCCCAAAACTACATACAACACGCCACACTGTCGTGTCTCCTAAACTATAGTATAACCACAAACACGTTTCCACACCGAAAATGCGAGCCGGCAAATTCTCATTGGATTGGCGTGTTTTTGCAGGTTACACTAATTACAGGATTGTACAAGCTTTTAGATTCCCAGGCCAAAAACAACTGCATTTACGGCCCAACCGTAAATTATGCCAAAATCAATAAGTTACAGGCTGACCTGGAGGTGCTTCCTCCAGCTCTCTCTCTCTGGTCTCTCCTCGATTGGAATGTCTCACGAGCTTATATAGCCGGGGCTCTTCTCCACCCCCCCGGAGACGTTGCGAAACCCGGAAAATCGCCTTCACAGCGAAATTACAGTTCATAGTCCATAAATGGGAATGCCATCCCAATCCATAGTCCGTAAAGAATTTTTCACATAAAAGGCAACACCTATCTCGCTCTGGTAAGCGAGAAACACGGGGAAATGCATTTCCAACCACTGGCGCTCCCAAACTGGCTCTTCCATCCTTCCAGCGGTGACACACTCCCCTCCGATTCGAACGGTCCAATCACAAACGGTTAACCGTTACACTGCCCCCGCCTTTCCAAATCATGACGTCCCCGTCATGGCCGTACGGGTCTCTCCGTCCAGGGTGACGTTACAGTTCCAGTTGTACAGTTCGAATCAATTTAAACAAAACTGTTCGCCAATTACGGGCCATCAGGGTCGGCGAAATCACTAGGTGGCCGCCCTCCGGCGGTCTGGCCGGGCCACCACGACATTAGGCCCACAGATTTCTTTCACAGAATTACATGGGCGGCTAGCAGAGCCGCCCCACGACATTAGGTCCACTGGGCTGCACGCTCAGTTGGAGGGGTCCGGCTTCTCCCCTCTTACGGTACACGGGCTGGGACGTCAGCACGTAGTCTTGCAACCTGCGAGGCCTGACCGCTCGCCGAACGCGGGTCGTCGTCGCGTGTGTGGGGGCTGCCTCACCCTCGGCCACTTCGGTGACGTCGTCCTTCGCGTGTGTGGGTGCTGCCTCACCCTCGGCCACTTCCTCGAGCGCGTCCTCCACTGGCCCCTGCGGCCGGCCCACGGCTGCCTGTGCCTCCCGGGCTCCGTCGTGGTCGGTCATCTCTAGTAGTCGGTTGTTCTCTTCTGTTGTAGATCAGGCCAGATCCCACCGCTGCCACCAGTTTTCTCCGTGTAACGTGTACGAGCAGGACCAGTCGTGGTGTTTACGAGAAAACGAATCAATAACCGGGATTGCCCACTGGCATTCTGGCCGTCACCGTCGTTAACCCCTTCACTAGTAGAGATCCGGGGCTCGAAGAGATGATCACAACCCTACAAGGATGACTGACGCTAATGTAAAGGTCTATTATGGTATATTCTGCACAAATAGTATACGCGGTTACAAATAATAGCGTAGAACCGCGTGGCTTAGACAGAATGTCTAAGGAGATGTAACGTTATGATATTTACATATATGTACAGACACTAGGAGAGTATGCAAATAAACTTGATGTATATATACACGTGATGTGAGAGGGTGTGTGCATACAAGTTAACGGATACGTACACTTGGGGTGTGCATATAAGGTTCACGGATACGTACACTTGGTGTGTGCATATAAGGTTCACGGATATGTACACTTGGTGTGTGCATATAGAGTTAAACGTATCCCTGGTGTATATGTGGATAATAGAAGAGAATGTGTGCAGTTTAAGCTTGATGTTATATGGCAATAATATATATATGAGAGTGTATGCATATAGCTTTATAGTTAATATAGTGCTTTATGTCTATGCGCGATAAGGGCGGCCTGGCTGCTGGCCCTTCTCTTCTGGGGATAAGGGCGGCCTGGCTGCTGGCCCTTCTCTTCCGTCGTTGGAACGTTATGGATATAACGCTCTCTCCAGGGATGGCACCCCGTCGTTGGAACGTTAAGGATATAACGCTCTCTCCAGATACGACACCCAGTCGTTGGAACGTTAAGGATATAACGCTCTCTCCAGATAAGACACCCAGTCGTTGAAACGTCTGGACACCCAGTCGTTGAAACATCAAGGCCCGTTGGAACGTTACGGCGGTAACGTTCTCTCCAATATATATATACCCTCAGGCGTTGGAACGTCACGGCAGTGACGCTCTCTCCAGATATGGCCCAAGTCGCTGAAACGTCACGGCCCGTTGGAACGTTACGCGGTAACGCTCTCTCCAGATACGACACCCAGTCGTTGGAACGTCACGGCAGTGACGCTCTCTCCAGAGACGTGGCAACCCGGCGTGTTCTTCACCCCCAGTCGTCGGAGCTTGACCCTAACTTGTCAGCTCACCAGTCTGCTTCCCGCACAGGTAAGTATAGCCCGGCGTCTCCACCCTTACGGCTGCTGCGACCCGTCTATAGACACGCCTGTGACTACACACTTCACGACGATCTCTCAGGTAAGTATCACGCACCACTCAACTCTCAGGGACCGTCAGGACAATTACTTGGGTATATCTTGTATTACCATTTCATCTGGTACCGATGAAACATCATTACTGCATGTCAACTGTCGTTGGCGACTCCCTGCGACCCTCTGCGACCCGGTCGCAAGCTACTGCGACCTTTTGCGACCTTCTGCGACCTTTGGCGACCCGGTCGCAGGTCTGTAGATTTCACGTTTAATCAACGTTTCTCGGGAAGAGAAATCTGTCTGTGCTGTGCCTTGTCTTGTCTTTACTGTCTGTAACTTGTATCTTGTCTTTGACCTTGTCTGTTCTTTACTGGCTGTAATCTGTGCCTTGGCTTGACTGTACAGTCTGTAAGTCTTGTTACCACTTTTACATCGGTAAAACGAGGCCCGCCTGCACCGTATCTTGCCTTTGCTGTGCGGTCTGTGATCTGTATTTCTTGTCTTTTTCTGTGTGGGCTGTGCTCTGTGTATCTTTCTTTAATGTGTGATAAATACACATATCCTTCTTGTGGGATCTGTGTTCTGTAGCTAGCTTGACTGTATAATCTGTGATCTGTATGTCAGGACTTGTACTGTACTGTTTAGGATCTGTGTGTCTTAATGTTCTTGTAATGTGTGATAAATACACATATTCCTCTTGGAATCTGTGTTCTGTTTGTTTCTTGTGTGCTCTGTGTGCTGTATCTTTCTGTCCTGTAAGATCGGTGATCTGTACTTGTCTCTTTCCAGCTGGACGCCGTTCGTGTAGCCGTCTGCGACCTTCTAGCTGGGCCCCCGGAATACACGATTTACCGACGTTTCTTGATGAAAGCAGCACGCCCGCCTGTAACTTGACTTTCTCCGCCCGGCTGTAATCACGGTGCTCGTTCTCGCCCGTATAGCGTTGCACGGCCGGCTGCGTCGTTGTATTATGGCAGTGGGAGTTTGGCTTATTTCTCTCTGTATTTAGTGCAGTTGCATGTTTCTGGGGGTGGAGGGAATCCCTGACTATTGTCACATACCGCTTCACGGTCAACAAAATCGATCATAAATATTGTGGCTTTAGTCCCAGTGCAGTGGGATAGCACAGCAATAATATCGAAATTATCAACCTACTGGTATAGACCTAAAAGCCCTATTTTATACTGAAGTTAGACCATGCAAGTTGCCTAAATGTGCTACAGGCAAACACATGTCTCATTACAGTATTATCCAATACCCCAAAACTACATACAACACGCCACACTGTCGTGTCTCCTAAACTATAGTATAACCACAAACACGTTTCCACACCGAAAATGCGAGCCGGCAAATTCTCATTGGATTGGCGTGTTTTTGCAGGTTACACTAATTACAGGATTGTACAAGCTTTTAGATTCCCAGGCCAAAAACAACTGCATTTACGGCCCAACCGTAAATTATGCCAAAATCAATAAGTTACAGGCTGACCTGGACGTACTTCCTCCAGCTCTCTCTCTCTGGTCTCTCCTCGATTGGAATGTCTCACGAGCTTATATAGCCGGGGCTCTTCTCCACCCCCCCCCGGAGACGTTGCGAAACCCGGAAAATCGCCTTCACAGCGAAATTACAGTTCATAGTCCATAAATGGGAATGCCATCCCAATCCATAGTCCGTAAAGAATTTTCCACATAAAAGGCAACACCTATCTCGCTCTGGTAAGCGAGAAACACGGGGAAATGCATTTCCAACCACTGGCGCTCCCAAACTGGCTCTTCCATCCTTCCAGCGGTGACACACTCCCCTCCGATTCGAACGGTCCAATCACAAACGGTTAACCGTTACACTATGCTGCTGTGCGGGCAGAATTGGGCAGACTTTCCATGGCACTACAAGCCAAGATTAACGGGAATACTGGTGTAGGCTTGTTAATTTGCCTAACTCCAGGCTTGTGAAATATGCGGTCTAGAAACGCACAATTGATCGGACAATCCAGACCTCGGGCTAAATAATCCAGCCCCCGTGCTAAATCATCTAGTCCGCGGGTTAAATCATTCAGTCCGAGGATTGAATCAATCACTTCGGAGGTTAAATATTCAAGACCAAGGGCTATATCGTTTAGTACGAGAGCTAAATGTATATAACCCGAGCTTTAGGAAATGTCCTATAATTGGTCAATTTAGGCCTAAGTGAATCGAATTAGACCTAGGGTTAAGTGCATTTAGTCCGCGGGCTAAATCATCTAGTCCGCGGGTTAAATCATCTAGTCCGCGGGTTAAATCATTCAGTCCAGGACTGGATCAGATCAACCCGAGGGCTAAATCATTTAGTCCGATAACTAAATGAATATAATCCGGGATTTAGAAAATGTATTACAATTGGTCGATTTAGCCCTAGGCTTAAATCGAATTAACCCGAGGGCTATTTGTGAAATTTTGTCTACTAGCGCCAACCATATCCGTACGCCTTCTACCTACCCACACACAAGTTACTTTGATTATCAAAGATAGTCCCGTGTCAGTCAGGAATATTGATTAGCTGAGGTCATTAAAGGGAGATATTTTTTTTCCTAATAAGCAAGTGTGATGTGACCGCTCCAGAATTGTACTTATTATTCAATATTTGATCTGTAATCTGTTTGCTTAAGGTGATCGATGAAGGCGGGGATCAAACCCTTGCTCAGATGAACTCCAGTGATCAAAGTGCGTTCATCAGCTGACAAGTGTTGTGTGGTGTACAATTTAGTGCTAGCTCTATAATATAATGTCTCAATGATCAGATCCATGACCCCAGCAGATTTTTGGGGACGCAAAAGGGGACGCAAGCGACTTTTGTCTCACAAATATCAAATGATGTGAAAAACATGCACATATTTTAGAAGCCGAGGGAGAGGTAAATAAGTTTGATGAAGGTAAGTTCCCTTATTTGTCATAAATACCACTTTAAGCTCATGTAATTTCGTCATTCTACCACACATGGGAAGTAATTATCGGCAACATATTTCATTATGTCATCCATTTTGTCATTATATGATTTCATGAATGCTGCATGAATCGACCAGTGTTACAAGTCGACTAGGTTTCTGATTTCTGTAGTTTGCGGAAGACAGAAATATCCCACAGCGACCAAGACCATATACGAATAAGCTTAACATAGCATTTCGTACATTAATCTTAGCTAAATATATGCGGCGCATGACGATAACCAGGATAACAGTGAACCAAATTATATTACAAATAGGCCAACGAGTGCCAAGAAATTTCAGTATTTTAACCTGTCAAAAAACAGAAAAGAGCGGGATAGGATTCCGAATATGTGCTACAGCTAACCATAAACTTCCAATCTTCAACTTTTCTCACATATGGATAAAATCTACATAAATGTTTTTATGATACGCCCGTCAAAAGCCGGACGTATTATGTGATGGCGGTTTCCTTCCGTCTGTCTGTCGGAGCGTCTGTCCGTCCCTCGTGCCCGGTCTATATCTGGGACAGTTTTCTATCTAGAGTTCTAATTTTTGGTGAGTGGATACCTTACGGGGAGACGGTGTGTCGCGTACTAAAATCAAGGTCGAGGTCAGAGATGTAAAAGTCACTGGCCTGCAAAAACAGGAAATCACTGAAGTGTTCCTGTCCGATCTATATCTGTGAACGTTTTCTATCCACAGTTGAATTTTGTGTGAGTGGATACGCTAGGTGGAGACGATGTGACGCGTCCCAAAATTGAGATCGAGGTCAGAGGTGAAATGTCACTGTTGCCTAAAAATCAGGAAAGCATTGGTCGTTGACAGTTTTTTGTCCTCCGCCACGAAGTGTTGGGAGGACTTGGAAATGCTAGCCGTCCGTCCGTCCTTCCGTCCTTCCGTCGCCCCGTCCTTCCGTCCCTCCGTCCCTCCGTCCTTCCGTCCGTCCTCCCGTCCGTCCGTCCGTCCCACATCTTGTGAACGCGATATCTTGAGAACAAGTCGACCAATCAACTTCAAATTTGAGAAGGTGCTTCACATCAGTTAGACGGCCATTGGTATTGATTTTTGCTGAGGTACGTAATCCAAGATGGCCGCCATCGACCATATTGGATTCTGTCCATCCCACATCTTGTGAACGCGATATCTTGAGAATAATTCTACCAATCGACTTCAAACTTGAGAATGTGCTTCACATCAGTTAGACGGCCATTGGTATTGATTTTTTTCACTGAGGTAAGTAATCCAAGATGGCCGCCATCGACCATATTGGATTCTCTCCGTCCCACATTTTGTGAACGCGATATCTCGAGAACAATTCTACCAATCGACTTCAAACTTGGGAAGGTTCTTCACATCAGTCAGACGGCCATTGGTATTGATTTTCACTGAGATACGTAATCCAAGATGGCTGCCATTAGCATATTGGATTCTGTCCGTCCCACATTTTGTGAACGCGATATCTCGAGAACAATTCAACCAGTCGCCTTCAAACTTGAGAAGGTGCTTCACATCAGTTAAACGGCCATTGGTATTGATTTTCACTGAGGTGCGTAATCCAAGATGGCTGCCATTGACCATATTGGATTCCATCCGTCCCAGATCTTGTGAACGCGATATCTCGGGGACAATTCAACCAATCGACTTCAAACTTGGGAAGGTTCTTCACGTCAGCCAGATGGCCATTGGTATTGATTTTCACTGAGGTACGTAATCCAAGATGGCTGCCATTGACCATCTTGGATTCTGTCCGTCCCACATTTTGTGAACGCGATATCTCGAGAACAATTCGACCAATTGACTTCAACTTGAGAATGGGGCTTCGCATCAGTTCGACGGGCATTGGTAATGATTTTCACTGAGGTACGTCATCCAAGATGGCTGCCATGGACCATATAGGATTCACTCCGTCCCACATCTTGTGAACGCGATATCTCGAGAACAAATCAACCAATCAACTTCAAACTTGGAAAGGTTTTTCACATCAGTTAGACAGCCATTGGTATTGATTTTCACTGAGGTACGTAATCCAAAATGGCTGCCATTGACAAATGGCTGCCATTGACCATATTGGATTCTGTCCATCCCACATCTTGTGAGCGCGATATCTCGAGAACAGTTCGACCCTTTGACTTCAAACTTGAGAAGGTGTTTCGCATCAGTTAGTATAGTAGAGGTAGTATGTAATTCAAGATGGCTGCCATTGACCATCTTGGGTTTCGTCCATCCTGCATCTTGTGAACATGATATTTTGAAAATGACTCAACCAATCGACTTCAAACTTGAGAAGGGGCTTCACATAAGTTAGATGGCCATTGGTATTGATTTTCACTGAGGTACGAATCCAAGATGGCTGCCATTGACCATCTTGGATTTCATCCATCCATGATATTTTAAAAACGACTCAACCAATCGACTTCAAACTTGAGAAGGTGCTTTACATCAGTTAGATGGCCATTGGTATTGATTTTCACTGAGGTACGTAATCCAAGGTGGCTGCCATTGACCATCTTGGATTTCGTCCATCTCGCATCTTGTGAATGCGGTATCGTGAGAACAATTTGTCCGATTGACTTCGAACTTGAGAAGGTGCTTCACATCAGTTAGTATAGTAGAGGTAGTATGTAATCCAAGATGGCTGCCATTGACCATCTTGGATTTCACTCACCCATATTGTACCCATCTGTGTTGTGAAAGCGATATCTTGATCTATTCCACCCATCGATTTATAAACCTCACCATCCACAAAACCATATACAACTACAGACTTACATTCCATCTTTACACTACCCATTACTGCTTCCCAAACCTCCTCAAATTGTCTTATTTCCAGATAAACGTCTCTTTCCACATACACATATCCACTTCCAAGTTATATTTAAGGAGATATTGGAAGCGTATATGCTGTATGCTCTCAAACAGGCTACTTGGCGGAGGACCTGCTAGCTACTCAGCTTGTTTTTATCTACAGTTATAATTTTTGGTGAGTGGATGCTCTAGGGGGAAACGATGCGTTGCATACCAAATGTAGGTCGAGGTCAGAGGTCAAAGGTCAGTGTGACCGAAAAATCAGGAAATCATTACAAATTTCTATTTTTTCTTGTGAGTGGATTCAGTAGGGGGAAATGAAGTGTCACATACCCAAAATAGGTCAAGGTCGAAGGTCAAAGGTCACTGTGACCCCAAAATCAGGAAATTATTTATAAAATATTTTTTTTGTGTCAGTAGATACATTAAGGGGATACGATGTATCATCTACCAAAATGTAGGTCAAGGTCAAAGGTCAAGGTCACTGTGACCCGAAATCGTGAAATTGTTCAAAATCATGAGTCCATTGAGGGGAGCCGAGTAATGTACCAAAATTTAGATCCAGGTCAATAGTCAAATACAGGCGTCTAGTCCGTCATTCATAATTCAGCCGTCATCCATTAAAGAATATCCGCGTCCAAATTCAAAGACCTATTCCATATCCATATAACAGTATTAGCACCAAATTCAAAAAGACAATCATAGTATACATAAACATAGGGCAGTTTCCTGCAAGAGAGAAGCGGTCAACAGTTTTCAATGATGCCGACAAGACATCATGATGTTCCAGAAATATAAAATCCGTATCGCTGATCAGTATTCTTAATCCATAATAATCGTTGTAAAGTCGTTATCTGGAGAATGATGTATCTCAGTCACGCTTTGATTGTGACTGTTCATATGAGTACCATGAGGATCTTGAAGTACATGGGTTCATACGGCCCCCAGCCCCGAGTTAAGCGGATTTAGAGACAAGTTACGAAACGTAACGCCATAGATATTGCACGCTACGTTCGTATTTTGCTATCAGCATACGATATGTATCGTTAAATTTGAGAAACTTTGAGTGGAGGCGCTTGGTGGAATAGCCCTGTTTTATAAGTTTCTGCAACAATGTTTTGTGACGTTGATTAAAATCGTCACATTTAACACAGGATCTAGCAAATGCTACTAGGCGAGATATGTATACGCCTTATGCAGGTCCCACTGGAATATTACTGTCCAGAAAGGGATAGTTTACGATGTCGAAATTGTAAAGTTACTGTGACCTCAGAATCGAGGTCAAAGATCAGTGTGACATAAAAATCAGAAAATCATTAAAAATTACTATTTGTTGTGAGTGGATTCAATACAATCTCACGTTCAGCTATTTCTGTATTGGCGATCACGTAGTGAGCCGGCTACAAAATAGTGCCTTTAGGTGACCTTTACAAAATATGTTTAGCTGAATAATAGTAGTTGGTGCCGTGGGGCGGCATGGTCAAAATCCACAGGGGGCAAGCATGTTGGAGAGAAGTTCCGCGAAAATTAATTGTGCGCATGTGCGAACGTGATTCCGTTTCCGCTCCCAGAAATCTACTGGGCCAGAGTTCACTTTCGAGGAGTCCTGGGGCTAGATTGGATTCAATAGGGGGGAATGAAGTGTCGCATACCAAAAATTAGGTCAAGGTCAAAGGTCACTGTGACCCCAAAATCAGGAAATTATTGAAAATAACATTTGTTTTGTGTCAGTAGATACATTAGGTGGACACGATGTGACATATACCAAAATGTAGGTCAAAGGTCAAGGACAATGTGACCCCAAAGTCGTGAAAATTGTTAAAAATCATGATTTTTTTGTGTCCATTGATACACTGAGGGAAGACGATGTGTCGTGTACCAAAATTTAGGCCAAGGTCAAAGGTCAAGGTTACTGTGACCCCAAAATCAAGAAATCATTAAAAGTCACATTTTCATATGCCTGTCGAAGACGAGATCGTGTAATGCGATGTTGCGTTCTGTCCATTCATCCATTAACATTTGTTGTCCATGCGATATCTCTAGTTTCAAGGCATGGATTGGAACCAAACTTTGAGTATACCTTACTCGCACGACAAAGATAAGCCATACATTTTGAGATCAATTTGTCAAGACCATGGTCACAGTCCCCCAAAACTGAATCAAGTTTAGCTGACTATATGTGTTAGGTTGGAATATTCAGAGTTCTCTCCCCTACATGTATACGGAATTTGTCCTGTGGAGTTGAATCCCATGTTTGAAACAGCTACATTTAGTTAAACTTTTGTGAAATGAAAACCATACATTTACTAATTTAACGGGGAGAGGGGTGCTTTATGAACTTCTACCTTTATGAACAACATAGAGGCCGCCATGTTTGAAGAATCGTCAGCGTACACTAGTTCTCTGCTTCTGGAGGTTAAAACGCGTCAATTGGCAGAGGTGCAGTATGTCGGGATTACCTGGCACATGGTGACAGCCAAATGCAGAGAAGCCCGGCATGGTAGAATATCTGCTAGAATCTGATGGGAAAGAACTTGTCATACGCGTTTGGTGTCACCTTTGCGCGAAACATTCGGACAGATTATTGAAAAGTTTAAAAGGAAAGGCACTGAAGGATTTAGTCAACGGCACAACATATGTTACCAAATACACAGTTACCAGACATTTCATTTGTCCTCGAAAGTGCATGAACTCAGTGCTGACTATGAACGGAATTATGGTGACGGCGATAGGAAAGTTCGGGGCGAAGAAGGTTCTGGCGTGAGTGATGTTGGTGACGCTACTTTTCAACGCCAACAACCGTTAATCGAAGAAACATTGCTGAAAGCTTCAAAGGAAGCATACAAAAAATTGTTCAAGTCTGCCTACCTGATGGCTGTTGATGGACAACCATTGACTTGTTTCAAAACAATTGTAAATGCTCCAAAGACTAACGGTGTTCCATTGATTTCTGGGACAGATAGTAGCGATAAAGCAAGGGAATTTGTACATGTGATAGCGGACACAATCAGAGAAAAAATGGCTGATATCCTTAAGTCTGTCAATGCTTTTGCTCTTCTGATTGATGGCTCTCAAGCGCGAAAGACTGGGAGTGAAAAGGAAATGGTGCTGGTAAGGGTGATGAGGGGTGGGAAACCTGTGTTCTTCTGTGTTGCGCTGGAAGACGTGGATGAATACGGTGATGCTGATGCAGGAACACTCAAGCAATGCATCGATGCAGTGTTCAGAGATAAACTAAAACTATGCCCAGAACATTACATTAAGGCGTTGACAAGTGCAACAGCAGATGGGGCTTCGGTAAATTTTGGCATATACAATGTCCTATTGACGAGACTTAAAAATGATGACCGACCATGGTTAGTCAAAATTCACTGTGTTCTTCATCGGGTTGAACTAGCTGTAGGAGACTCTTTGATGAAAAACAAACAGTTTCAAGATGTGAAAGATTTTATGGTTCTATTGTATTATTTGTTCAAACAATCCGGATAGCTTAAACGTCGTTTTCACAAATTTGTAGATGTACTTTTCCAAAGGTACATGGTACCAGATTTGTTAGCCATCAACGTAGGGGGTGGGTAATTTACTACATAACTGGGTTGTGCTCATGCAAGTCCTTGAAACTTGCATTGCAGATGGTACAATGCGAAGCCTTGCACCAAAACTTCAAGGAATTCTCACGAAGCTCAGAAACTTCCCATTTTTGTGTTTGTTGTCTTTACAAAACCATCCTAGACAACATCTCAAAATTTTCTTTGAAGCTTGAGAAAGCAAACATTTTGGCATTTGAGGTCAAACCAGCGTTAGAGAAAACGTTAAACACAATTAATGAACTTTCAGCTGAAAAGTGTCCTGAAACAAATCAGTTGGCTGTAACTGAAACCATCCATTTCTCTCAAACCGGAAGTGAAATAAAGTGTGAACTGCCTAAAAAGGGACATTTAAGAAGAAAGGCTGTCAACAGGGAGTTGGTAATGGTTTCTTGTGGTGGAGTGACACACATTAACGATGCTAAAAAAACTAAAGAGAACTTGAAACAAAAAGCTTTGCCTGGTGTCAAAGAAGCTCTGACAGAGAGGTTCAATGCTTTTGACAGTGGTGTGTATCAACATATGCAGTGGGTGGATTCCGCAAACTGGCGAAGTGACATAACTTCAGAGTTGATTTCCATGAACTCTGATCATTTTGCTGTAACCCTTGAATCTGCAGGGTTTCAGAAGACCAAGCTGTTGAAAGAGTTGAAGGATTTAAAACACACCGCAAAACACTTTTACAAAGGTATGAAGAAACGAACTTTGTGGAAACGAATTTTTCAGTTTCGGCGGAGAGAATTTCCCAATGTGTGTTTGCTAGTTGAAGTGGTACTTAGTATTGGTGTCAGTAACGGTAATGTGGAAGGGAGATTTAGCTTACTGACAGCCATGTTGTCGGATAGAAGGCTGCGACTGAGGCACAGCACGATGGAAAACCTTCTCCTCATCAAGAGTAATCACCTTGTTTGGTCCGATAGCGAAAGGGAAGAATTAATCAATTCCGCTCTTGATAAGTACATGGGGAAGAGACGGAAAAGGAAAATCACCAGTAGAGATAGCACCATCAATGCTCTTGGTGTTAAGCGTCAAAAAAAGAAAAAGACTTCTACTGATGCTTGCAGTAGCGATTCTGAATCTGATAGTAGTGACGGTGAAAATTTTGAAATAACAGAGGTAAGTGAGGATGGAGCAGAAGAAGACACATTGAACAGTGGTACATCTTCTGAAGATGACCTGCTTGATTTTGATGAGGCCGAGGTATTGTTGGAAAGAGTAGGGCAGGTGGAGACATTGGAATCTGGTGAAACGGAAACTCAGTAAAATGTTCAAGGTGATGCAGAGCGGGAAGTTCCATTCATTGTTGAATACGAGCAGGGAGATTTCCTTGAAGTCTGGTATTATGTTTAATGAAGACTGGTATTATGTTTAAGTAACTGACAGACATTTATTGCCG
>JAVTVY010056753.1:0-30565 GCA_036873755.1 Hanleya hanleyi | reverse complement strand
TATGGAAGCATGCGCTTTTTTCCTGTCCTCAAATGGGAATATTCGGAGTTCTCGCCTATACAAATGCCGGTGGTATAATATAAGCTAGGGTACGTCTCTTAACCATTTCATGCTTGAATAAGAATCGGTGTATGATAAGCTACCTGTGAGAAAAGAAAATAATGAAAGAAAAAAAAGTTTGCTTAATAATAAATGTAAAAAAAAATAAATTTTTGTACTTTACTTGGTCCTTTGTCCGAATTGGGATGAACGATGACAACGTCATGTGTAGCTTTTGGCTGGACCCCTTCTGTTGAGAGTAAAGTCTGCTCCATAATGAGGCGGCTTCCAGTTTGTCATATTCGGTGGCTTAGAGTTCAGGTGTCAACAGAATCGTAACCGCCATCTTCTTTGGGAGTAATCCGAAGACACAATACTGCGTGAGCGTTTTCTCTGACAAAGTCCATAGCGATCACAATGACTTTCTTTATCCACCTGAAGTTGTAGTACTGGGCACAAGATGTTAACAACGGTAAGATGGTCTTCAAGTTGACAAGTTTCCTCGAAAATTCAAAACAGGCTGCAGCAAGATCATTCAGACCGAAGGTATCAGCAGCGTTCATCACGCCTATTACAGAGTTAGCCTTGATGTTGACACTGCCACTGTGGAGGTAAATGATGACACGCCGAAATGTGTCAGGGTCGAATTCTTTCATAGGAATGGTGAGAGAGGTTTCAGGCACCTTGGACTTCTGAGATCGCTGCTTGGACTTTCGTCGAATCTGTTTCAGCTTGAAGATAATTCCCTTTCCTTTTTCCACGGGATCTGGCGTTTGTCTTCTGGTTTGGTGTGAAAGAATCAAGTCGTAAAAGAACCAGCTTCGTGTTGCTAGTACGGCTTTAACGCCATAGATAGGCTCTCGAATTGTACCAATCAAAAATATAACATCACACATTTCCGGAACACTCAAAATATAACCTATGTCGTCACAGAGGCCATGGGTATCTTTGAAGGCCATTAACTCAATCTCGGGATCTCCACATTCAATCCCACAAAAACATTCTTGGCTGGCGCTGTGTATGCACAAATGACTTCCGAAATGATCACGATCGTATACCATTCCTGAATTCATGACTGAATTGTCATAGAATGATGAAGTGTCCATGCTGGAGACGAAGGAAAACTCATCACGATGCATATGGCCGGTGTGAAAGAGATCCATTTCTTAGTTCGCTATTTCTCTTGACAACGTTATACCAATGTAGTTTAATGCACATAAACTGAAAAATTGTACTGTCCGTCACCCAGTTTTATATATACATTGAGATATTCTTGTCAAGATGCGGTCAGAATCGAACAGAAATTGTATTCATTTAAAGCATCACATGCACGCGTCATCTGGTATTACTACTAACTCCGGATTAAAGGATCAACTTAGGATTAAAAGGAACATATCGTCAGCTCAGTGACCAAATTCATTATTTAACAAATAGAAGACAAAGATTTATATGATTGATCTGATTGATATCACTAGGTGTCATCAAGTTTGAAATGCGAGGATTCAACTTGTTCCGATTAACATACACATAGGAGATCATTATTTATGATGCATTGAACTATCAACCCTATCTGCCTGGACGAAGTGGAGAAAATCTCAGCGGGGTGGAATGTGACTAAAATTTCCCTATGGAAACCGCATGATCGACAGTCAATATTGTAGGCAAAATAAACGAATCTCTCGTGTATGAGAAACAAGTCAGACGAAATACATACATTAAGCGCCAACTTCAGAAGGAGCAAAACATAAAACAATAAATTACACAAGGAAGTATCTAACTACGGCTGGTTCAAATATTTCGGGCAATTCAAGACAAATTTAGTATCAGGTTGTCTGCCTGAAAATATCTTTGGTCATTATTCGTTTACATCGCGCAAACGTGTATTATCCATACTACAACATTGGGAACTCAGAAAACTTCGGTCCCGCATGAATAATATCGAGATGATATCACAAACAATTCTGCATATCAGCCGTACGGACATAAGTGACAGTAATCCAAGAAGTTAAAAAAATCAAAAAATCCCTACAAGTTAACACAAAAACTTAAACTCTGCCAAATATTAGAATTTTCTCGATTTTATCGCCTTCGTTGCAACAAGAAACAAAAATACCGATGGTTTGGACCACTGTTTGCTATATTAAGAGGAAATTATATTTCAGTTGACTGCTCGAATAATAGGAATAAATCAGGTACGTGCAACTGATTATTTGCCCTATCAGGCCTATAATTTCTATGTTAAACAGCTATCGTTCGATATGGGAAAACTACTCTCCTTTACGTTGTTCTATAGCTACATTATATCGTGTTGCGTTGTGTTTTCGGAAGAATGTGTAGGTTTTTCTCATCCACACATTTCACTTCTCTATATAATGTAATCTTATCTGGCACAGATATTAAATGACGTTCCACGCATAAGCAATAATTATGCCAAGTCGGGCGGAAAAATGCCGTCTGCGAGGCGTATTCGGACACCCGGGTGCTAAATAATACCGCTAGAGTCGTTTTCGACGCATTTCGTGGGATTTCATCATCTAGGCGTAAATTCGAAAAATGGGCCAAAGGGAAATAACTCTTGGTATCAGGAAGTGTTACAATTGGCTTTAATTTGGTAGGTGGCTTCACGACTTAGTAGAAAATTGTGGGGGGTTTTCGAGCATAAGCAGCTGATATCGACATTTTCTATGTAATAAATGGGAACGGGCACCACGGAAGTATATCTTTATCGGTTATTTTTAGCGTGTCCGAATTCACTCCTATTCTCAGAAGAATTCCAGCCAAAGGTACAAATTGAAAATTTCTCGAAAAAACGTGCTTGTATTTATTTTATTTTTTTGGCTCCATTATCTCGCCATTTATTGTTTTTAGGAAAATAGCCATTAACATATGGCCAGAGCTTAGAACTTTCGTGACCATGCAGTAGAAGTTTTGCAAAATTTGAAAGAAAACTTCCAGAAAACACCTCTGGTCGCTTAGATGATCATTTCGATGTCGTATGATAATCTACCTGTGAGAAAAGAAAATAATGAAAGAAAAAACAAAGTTTGCTTAATAATAAATGTAAAAAATGAACTTTTGTTCTTGGTCCTTTGTCCGAATTCACCCCGCTCTGCGAATTCACCCCAGTTTACGGTTCTTGAATAAAATGTGTTACACCTTTACATTTACTTAGATATAGCTGCGGAAAGAAGAGAAATATTTTTCATCGCTTTCATGGAAATAACCCTAAAACTGCATTGTTGATGAATAAAGGATACATAAATTTGTTGATAAATTTTATATCTAAAAAACATACATTTATGTACAAACAGGATCTGAGACCTCAATATTATAGAGACGGTCTCTAGCACTATTTCTTCACTTTTAAACATCGCTACAAGTTATATGCTATGTATCGCATTCATTTAATCACTGTAAACACGTATCACAATTGAATTGTTTCACTACAGAGAATTATCTTCGAAAGACAGTACAAGGCCACTGTCGACGAAACGGTCATGCCTTGAAGCAGATCTGTCGTGTAGTTGTCTTGGCGGTTTTAGAGGGGCAACTGAGGTTTCCAAGTTCCGGACATTGGTATGGTGTGAATGGTACTTCTCCATTATGACAGGGTTCATG
The DNA here is from genome assembly GCA_036873755.1 of Hanleya hanleyi. Taxonomy (NCBI): domain Eukaryota; kingdom Metazoa; phylum Mollusca; class Polyplacophora; order Lepidopleurida; family Hanleyidae; genus Hanleya; species Hanleya hanleyi. The sequence goes on along the minus strand of JAVTVY010056753.1, from coordinate 26,908 downwards.
ATATGATCGGGGATCATTGAGACATTGGAATCTGAAATATCTCGGAATTTGGCTTTTGGGATGAACGATGACGTCATCTGTAGCTGTTGGCTGGACCCCTTCTGTTGGGAGTAAAGTCTGCTCCATAATGAGGCGGCTTCCAGTTTGTCATATTCGGTGGCTTGGAGTTCAGGTGTCAACAGAATCGTACTCGCCATCTGCTTTGGGAGTAATCCAAAGTCTGGAAGACACAATACGGCGTGAGCGTTTTCTCTGACAAAGTCCATAGCGATCACAAGAACTTTCTTTGTCCACCTGAAGTTGTAGTACTGGGCACAAAATGTTAACAACGGTAAGATGGTCTTCAAGTTGACAAGTCTCCTCGAAAACTCAAAACAGGCTGCAGCAAGATCATTCAGGCCGAAAGTATCAGCAGCGTTCATCACGCCTATTACAGAGTTAGCGTTGATGTTGACACTGCCACTGTGGAGGTAAATGATGACACGCCGAAATGTGTCAGGGTCGAATTCTTCCATAGGAATGGTGAGAGAGGTTTCAGGCACCTTGGACTTCTGAGATCGCTGCTTGGACTTTCGTCGAATCTGTTTCAGCTTGAAGATAATTCCCTTTCCTTTTTTCACGGGATCTGGCGTTTGTCTTCTGGTTTGGTGTGAAAGAATCAAGTCGTAGAAGAACCTGCTTCGTGTTGCTAGTACGGCTTTAACGCCATAGATAGGCTCGCGAATTGTACCAACCAAAAAAATAACCTCACACATTTCCGGAACACTCAAAATGTGACTTATGTCGCCACAGAGGCCGTGGGTATTTTTGAAGGCCATTAACTCAACCTCGGGATCTCCACAGTCAATCCCGCACAAACATTCTTGGCTGGCGCTGTGTATGCACAAATAACTGCCGAAATGATCACGATCGTCTACCATTCCTGAATTCATGACTGAATTGTCATAGAATGATGAAGTGTCCATACTGGAGACGAAAGAAAACTCATGACGATGCATATGACCGGTGTGAAAGAGATCCATTTCTTAGTTCGCTATTTCTTTTGACAACGTTATACCAATGTAGTTTAAAGCACATTAACTGATAAATTGTACTGTCCGTCACCCAGTTTTATATCTACATTGAGATATTCTTGTCAAGATGCTGTCAGAATCGAACAGAAATTGTATTCATTCAAATCATCAAATGCACGCGGCATCTGGTATTACGACTAACTCCGGATTAAAGGATCAACTCAGGATTAAAAGGAACATCTCATCAGCTCAGTGACCAAATTAATTATTTAACAAATAGAAGACAAAGACTTATATGATTGACCTGATTGATATTACTAGGTGTCATCAAGTTTGAAATTTTAGGATCCAACTTGTTCCAATTAACATACACATAGGAGATCGTAATTTATCATACATTGGACTATCAACCCTATCTGGCCTGGACGAAGTGAGGAAAATCTCTGCGGGGTGGAATGTGTCTAAAATGTCCCTATGCAGGCCGCATGATTGACAGTCAATATTGTAGGCAAAATAAACGAATCTCTCGTGTATGAGAACCAAGTCAGACGAAATATATACATTAAACGCCAACATCAGAAGGAGCAAAACATAAAACAATAAATTACACAAGAAAGTATCTAACTACGGCTATTTCAAATATTTCGGGCAATTCTAGACAAATTTAGTATCAGGTTGTCTGCCTGAAAATATCTTTGGTCATTATTAGTTTACATCGCGCAAACGTGTATTATCCATACTACAACATTGGGAACTCAGAAAACTTCGGTCCGGCATGAATAATATCGAGATGATATCGCAAAAAATTCTGCATATCAGGCGTACGGACATAAGTGATTATAATCCAAGAAGTTAAAAAAAATAATAATAAAAAACCCTACCCGTTAACACAATAACTTTATCTCTGCCAAATATTAGAATTTTCTCGATTTTACCTCCTTCGTTGCAACGAAAAACAAAAAAGACCGATGGTTTGGACCAGTGTTTGCTATATTCAGAGGCAAATTATATTTCAGTTGACTGCTCGACTAATAGGAATAAATCAGGTACGTACAACTAATTATTTGCTCTATCAAGCCTATAATTTCTGTGTTAAACAGCTATCGTTCGATATGGGAAAACTACCCTCCCTTACATTGTCCTATAGCTACATTATGTCGTAGTTCACAGCTACTCTTCGCTCTTAGCCTGAGAGGTACTTCACCTTAGTACATTTTTTTCTGAAACGTAAACAATGTTTTCTGACCAGTCGCATCCGAGGTTCCGGGATGGCCACGTGGTCGTGTTTATTGAATCGTGTCATACACAGACCTCAAGGCCGCCAGTGTCACAAATTTTCTAGGATTACTTAGGCACATCTTTAGCATTTCGTATGCCCAAAATTTAATCCGAATATTATCCAGTCTAATAGTCTCAGGTTATTTAAAGCGGGATATGCTTACCACGAACATCGAGTTTTGGAAGAAGTGACGTCAGTAAGTACATTTTAAGCATAACATTACCGGAAAAGTTAATTATTTGTTGTCTGTAATCAAGTGGCGCCATCCAATTCAAACATTGTTTATCAATGGGTGTTTGCACAATAAAACCGGAAGAGAAACCGGTTAAGTGAGGTTAAATAAGAAATTGACCAATATGCCGTAATAAAACAGTGTTTCCAGAAACCTTAAATATCTTCGCGATTCTTCAGACGAGGTATGAAATGCTAGTCTGCAATTTCTCAATTGACAGGATTTGTTTGACTATAGACCTCGCATATTCCTTCCGAAAGATATTATCTTGCCGCACAATTCATATGATAGAAAGAGAGTTGATTCTTATTCCCTAAACTGGTGTGTTTTCGGACGGATTTGAAGGTTTTTCTCATCCACACACTTCACTTTTCTACATAATGTGATCCTATCTGGCACATATATTAAATGACGTTCCACGCATAAGCAATAATTATGCCAAGTCGGGCGAACAAAATGCCTTCTGCGAGGCGTATTCGGACACCCGGGTGCTAAATAAAACTGCTAGAGTCGTTTTCGACTCATTTCTTGGGATTTCATGATCTAGGCGTAAATTCGAAAAATGGGCCAAAGAGAAAGAACTCTTGATATCAGGAAATGTTACAATCGGCTTTAATTTGGTATGTGGCTTCACGATTTAATAGAAAATTGTGGGGGTTTTCGAGCATAACCAGCTGATATCGACATTTTCTATGTAATAAATGGGAACGGGCACCACGGAAGTATATCTTTATCGGTTATTTTTAGCGTGTCAGAATTCACCCCTATTCTCAGGAGAATTCCAGCCAAAGGTACAAATTGAAAATTTCTCTCAAAAAAGTGCTTGCATTTATTTTATTTTTTGGCTCCATTATCTCGCCATTTATTGTTTTTCGGAAAATAACCATTAACATATGGCCAGAGCTTAGAACTTTCGTAACCATGCAGTAGAAGTTTTGCAAAATTTGAAAGAAAACTTCCAGAAATGAAAGTACTCCAGAGTACTATTGTCTGGAACAGTAATGGATGTGCAATATCGATTCGTTGCTTCAGAATAGTGTACATCTATTTCGATTTTCGGGAGTTTCCGAATTGTCACCGTAAGAGTTATTTGCCCCTGCCCGCTAGTGGGCACTCGAGTCAAGGAAGACTCATTTGCCATTGTTATGAGAGCCGGCAAATAATACCTACATACAAACAATTGCATAATCCATAAACTGGCAAAATAAGAATAGTTAGACTTGGAAGCTTCATCCTCGCTATAAAACCTGTAGTTTACTGTGAACTTTGAAATTCGATGATGTAAAAAAGCATACACAATCATATCAGAAGCATGAGTGCTGCTAGCTTTACCGGATTGCCTCGTAATTGTATGCAATGGATACCAATTTGTTGTATGTACTGGTCAATAGAAATCCCCATCGTTCTTAGAAATTTAATTTACACGTGCCTTACAAGTTAAATTTAGAACTTTCGAGCGTGTTTTCAGCTCCAAATGTGCTCCACTCCAAAGTGTGCTCAACTCCAAGTGTGCTCAACTCCAAGTCTACGCACAACTCGATCGTACAAACCAGACCTATTAAATTCGGGCCAAATTCACAATCACGATTTAGTGAATTGGCACGGACAATTGAGAAAAAGGCCAAAATAGTTTGAAGCTAAATCAATTGCCAAATTATGCGACAAATATTTTCTCATTATCAGCACTGAAATGTAAATGTTGTTGTTGCTGAGAAAGGATTTCTGACGAAACGTTTTCCTTCAGCTCAAGTTGCAAGCGAATCCGATGATGGGCTGTAAACAACACAAACAATGATTCAGTTCAAGGACGTAAATACAGTATGGTCTGGTACTTGCCAATGAATCAAACCAAGGTTTTCCCCCACGTCGACGGTCGTCCACTTTACACGTCTGCTTATCATCACGAGCAATGCTGACACTAAAATCCCGCCAGAAGGAAACCACCCTTGTACCAGAACATTGTCCACTAATTCTCGAGCAGTGTAAACAAAACAAGGTAAAAGATACGGCTGGCGATACCGTTAAAATACAGGCCTTCGACTAATTCATCTAAATATACAAACGTTTTTGGTTGGTTTTATCCCTTCGGAGTTAAAAAATGTGAACTTGCGGATTTTCTTTCATTTGACCGCATCACTCGTTGGCTGGCCTAATCACACTCGTAAGCTGCCCATGGCTCTGCGCAGTTATTGGGTCAGGGGTCAGCCGGCTATAGTGCGTCTACCAGTGTTGGCAAGCAGCCAAATTTGCTGTACGACAACAGAGTCTGGGAATAGGGCTTCGCCCTGTTCCAGAAAAAACTCTCTGGTGGCTAAGATGAGCATTTCGATGTCGTATGATAACCTACCTGTGAGAAAAGAAAATAATGAAAGAAAAAACAAAGTTTGCTGAATAATAAATGTAAAAAAAAATGGACTTTTGTACTTTACTTGGTCCTTTGTCCGAATTCACCCCGCTCTGCGAATACACCCCAGTTTAGGGGTCACGTCCAATTAATCGAGGCAATTTCTCGATGCCTTCGAGAGGGATCGAGAAATTTCTCGGCTGAAACCGTGAGGGCAGAACCGGCGGAACCCCTGGCGACGCCTCCCGGTTTGCTCCCGGTTCTATCTCGATCGAAACGTCCCGGTTTTCGGGATGGATACGAATTTGATCGGTAATCTCGAAAGGGGTCCCGGTTTCCATATGTCCGTATCTTTGCCATTAATTTGGCCGTTTCTTAGCTTCTCAGGCGATCAGAATGTTACGCGGGTACACTATTTTGGGAACGGGCTTCGTAAACGCATATCGCGGCTAAAATAAATTCCCGACAGCGAGTTTTTTTATAGATGTTTTCCATGCTAATGAACGTTTAATCGATATAATCGTTTGATCGATATATCATGATGTTTACTGAGCCAAATTGAAAGTAAAAGTGTCATTTATCCATATATCAATATAATTAAACGACCTGCTCTCACATCGATAATTGATAGAACTATCTGACTAGTATCCGACGCGGAATAAATGACACGTCAAGTAGATATCATCTGAATAATAATGACATGGAAGCATGTGTTAATTAATGTTCTATAAAGTTATTTTGACCCAAACTGGAATCGGTTCTACCGAAAAATTAAAGTTATATTAATTATCTTTGATGTACATTCAGACGTCGGCGTATATAGCACAAGTTGTTATCTGTAGATCTTTTTTATTGCTGTGGAACTAACACAAGGTTATTCTATTTTTCATTGCCGATTCCATTTTCTGTGATTTACTCTCTTGTAATATAGTTTAAATGAGGAGATTATATCAACAAAGTTTATTTCTGATATAAGCTAGCCTGCAGGTGAGCGGAAATTCTGAAAATCGGAAGTAGAGGTGTCAATAATGCGCACAGCAGTCGGTCTGAGAAGAAAACCGTCGATTTGAAAAACCAGCGAATAGAGAGGGGTTAATTTCTTTGAAAGAAACAAAAACAAAGAAACGGGGCTTGTATACTCGCATTCAACTATTTTTTGCTGATTTCATGTGTCTAGCCAATTAATCGGATAATGAAAGTAATTACCGGTCGGTTTCTGTTGCTTCAATGCATTTTGCTGAGAAGCAACAGGAACTTGATATGTGATGTCTAGCACTGTAATATCACTTGTCTTTATTGCACCATGTAAGCGTCCTGTCTGTGTCTTGTGCACTGTCCTCAGTGTTTTATAGGGTGGATGGAGGGTGTCTGGTTCCATGTTGCTTCAAAGATTTCTTCTTTGAAGTAGCAGGAACGCAACTGGGCTGGGTGGTGCTTAGTTGGTTCGTCGTGATATAGCTGAAATATTGTTGAAAACGACGTTAAATTCTATTCACTCACTCACTCCCAATTCATAGTGCAATCAGCATTTAGGCCAACGGCCACACCCTTTTAATGTCGCGTTTTCCACACACTTTACTATCGACGATACCGCATTTTGTCTGTGTGAAAGGCTGATAGAGAATGCTCAAACACTTCGATCGAGCGTTTATGTTTATATTTTCCGATTTCCAGTGAATTAACCGCTGTTCCCGTGGTCTTCAAAGCCCCTGTATTTCTGAATACCGGGGAAATGTCTGGCAAAACGTGGTACCATAATTTTCAAGTCAAGATTCTATCAAATGATTCTTGTCAATAAAGATCTCCGATTCTGATATACTTTCAGGGGCTCGTTTTTATCTCACAAAAACACCTAATTGTAGTTCTCCCGGGGCTTGGGTTTATGTCTGTACACAAGTGAGCAAAGTTCATGAAGAGTTCTCTTTTCGTCCCATGCTCTTAACACTATTCATCGATTGACTGGTTTATTTCTGCTCACAAGTTTCACCCTTAGTGAGTAGTTTTCTTCCCGCTCCACGCTCGTTTTGGGTATTTATTACCTGTCGATATGTCATACAGGCATCAGTTGAGATTTTATGTAGACGTTCAGAGACTGTACACAATGGTGATTTAAAGTATCAGGCCATTTTAGGCCCATTTAAGCAAAATCCGTTCCAGGGACCTATGAAGTTGTCTCGCCTTAATACTGTCCCAAAACCCAATGGTGAAAGGAGGGTGATCTTAGATCTTAGTATGCCGAGGGGTAAGTCTGTCAACGACGGCATTAATAAGGATGTTTATTTGGGCCAACCTGTTAATATCCAGGGGTAGACGACTTGGTTAACATTGTGAAACAGAAGGGAAAGGGATGTTTGCTATTTAAAAGAGATTTACGAAGGACGTATAGACAAATACCTATCGATCCGGGTGATATGCACTTGGTGGGTTTCCAGTGGAATGGCGGACTATATTTTGACCGAGTGTTGGCTATGGGTAGCAGGTCATCTGCACACATATGCCAGCGGGTGACGTCGGCCATTGTCCATATCCTCAAGCGTCCAGGGGTCAGTTCGCTTAACTATATTGACGACATTGCAGGGGCAGAGAAGCCCGAGGGAGCCTCTCAGGCTTATAACACCCTGAAAGAAGTATTAAACGCCGCTGGTCTTGAAGAATCTCCAGAAAAACCTTGTTCACCAGCTACCACCATGCCTTTTATAGGCATATATTTTGACACTAACACCTTGACCCTTCGTATCGGTGAGGACAGACTAGCAGAGATATTGGGTATCGTTAAGGAATGGTTGTTCCTCGAAGTCGCCTCATTACGACAACTTCAGTCTTTACTGGGAAAATTACATTTCGTGTCTTCATGTGTTCGACCAGGGCGCCTATTTGTGGTGAGACTGTTAAACTGGATGCGACGGATAGGTCAGTGCAAACCGAGACAAATGCATTCTATTCCTGCGGAGGTCAAAGGGGATTTAGCATGGTGGTCAAAGTACTTGCCTATTTACAACGGGATTTCTATGATGTACATAGAAGAATGGTGTAACCCGGACATGCTGATTGCTTCTGATGCATGCTTAGAAGGTTGTGGGGGTGTGTGTGGAAAATTATTTTTTCACAGTGTATTCCCATCTGTTGTCAGGGAGAAAGACCTATCTATTTCGGAACTTGAACTCCTTGCCATAGTAGTGAGTTTGCGGTTATGGAGAAATAAATTAGCCGGACAAAAAGTGAGGGTGTTTTGCGACAATATGGCCTCCGTCACCGTTCTTAACTCTGGGGGTACCTGTAATGCTTTCATGCAGGCATGTCTCAGAGAGATCTGCGGGACAGCTGCACAATGCCAGTTTGTGATACGCGCTCAGCACATAGCCGACGAAGATAATCGCTTGCCCGACTTATTGTCGCGTTGGTCTTTGGGTGACCACTATAAAGAGAAGTTTTTAGAGTGTACCAATTCTGAGATATGGCAAGACTGTGTTGTTTCTTCGGATATGTTTAATTTTTCTCATAGTTGGTAAATTTACAACCTTCCTGTTTTGTAGAATCTGTGAGTTGTAGTTTGCACGATGGTGTCCGGGCATCCATAAGGCATGCATTCGCTGAGGGTACACGAAAAAAATTGTTCATACAGTGGCGTTCCTATTTACTATTTTGTGAGTTTTTCGGATGTGCTGCTTTACCTGGTGCTGTTAGCACTTTGTGCAGGTATGCTCAATTTCTGAGTCGTTCTTTCACATCTGTTGACTCTATCAAAAACTATCTTAGTGGTGTTCGTTTATTGCATGTCTTAACGGGATTTCCTGCTCACGACACCCAGGCAGTAGAGCCAAGATTATTGTTAAAAGGCTTATCTCGTTTAAACCCTAGATTACCAAAGAAAGCGTGCCCCATGACACCGCGAATTCTTATGGATATTGTGAAGGTTATGGATTTGGACTCCCCGGTTGGGAGTACCTACTGGTGTCTATTTTTGTTTGCCTTTTTCTTAATGGCTAGGAAGTCTAACCTAGTCCCTGATAGTCGTAAGAACTTTAACTCTAGGAAGCAACTGACTAGAGGAAACATTGAGGTATGTGATGGGTCTTTACTCGTGTTCATGAAATGGTCAAAAACTATTCAGTTCGGGCAGAGGGAACTTCGATTCCCTATCCTCGCTATTCCAGGATTTATCTTATGCCCAGTGTCTGCCTACCATAACATGGTGCGTCTTGTTTCTGTTTTGAATCCTGATACCGCGGCGTTTGTTTTACCGAATAGACATGGCCGTCTTGATCCCATTACATACCCGATGTTCCAAAGAGTTTTGCGTCAGTCTTTAGCGAAGGTTGGATATGAGGCTAGTGCCTTTTCATCACACAGTTTCCGCCGTGGCGGTGCGTCATGGGCTTTCCGTGCTCAGGTACCCGGGGAGTTAATTCAGCTATCGGGAGATTGGGCTAGTGACGCATACAAAGGGTACTTAGAGGTAGACCTAGAGGGTAGAACCGTGGTATCGCAATGTATGAGGGAGCTAATTCTAAAACAGATAAGCTAATGTTCCACTTCATGAATCTTGAGGGTTGGTCTTCCTGTGTTTGCGGGTGCCTACGGCTTGGCGGTCGGCATCAGTTGTATATATTTCATGGATGCCGTATAGTTGTAAGCATTATTATAATGTAAATCTTTCGAGATTCGTGTATTCTGTACTAAACGTGTCTGTCATTAACATGCATGAAGTTGAACATCAGAATTAATTATGTAACATTTATTCATTTGTAACATTCGCATGTATTGATGATTTTCGTGGTCAGGGTCAGCTGGTCACTCATGTGTCAATTTTGAAATGCAGTTTTCAATTAGTAATTGTTTAACACAATTAAGTTACGATATGTTTATGAAGTTTGATTCTAATATACTCATTTGTAAAAACGTCTATTATTAAATCTCTACGTCAGTAAAGCATTTATTTTTCAATTCAGTCTTGGGTTTATTGCAATTGGCTCGTTTTTATTTCACAAAAACACCTAATTGCAGTTCTCCCGGGGCTTGGGTTTATGTCTGTACACAAGTGAGCAAAGCTCATGAAGACTTCTGTTTTCGTGCCATGCTCTTAACACTATTCATCGATTGACTTGGGTTATTTCTGCTCACAAGTTTCACACTTAGTGAGTAATTTTCTTCCCGCTCCACGCTCGTTTTGGGTATTTATTACCTGTCGATATGTCATACAGGCATCAGTTGAGATTTTATGTAGACGTTCAGAGACTGTACACAATGGTGATTTTTTCTGGTTTTCAAAAACCCACCCATCCCATCCCGTTATCTGATCCTATTGTTTTATAATAAAACGGGGTTATGTGATTATAGTATAAATGGCGGTCGGCATCAGTTGTATATATTTCATGGATGCCGTATAGTTGTAAGCATTATTGTAATGTAAATCTTTCGAGATTCGTGTATTCTGTACTAAACGTGTCTGTCATTAACATGCATGAAGTTGAACATCAGAATTAATTATGTAACATTTATTCATTTGTAACATTCGCATGTATTGATGATTTTCGTAGTCAGGGTCAGCTGCATGGTCACTCATGTGTCAATTTTGAAATGCAGTTTTCAATTAGTAATTGTTTAACACAATTAAGTTACGATATGTTTATGAAGTTTGATTCTAATATACTCATTTGTAAAAACGTCTATTATTAAATCTCTACGTTAGTAAAGCATTTATTTTTCAATTCAATCTTGGGCTTATTGCAATTGGAATTTTATTCCAAACTTGCAAAATTTATTTCAATGCGTCGTTCCTGGGCGTATCTCATATAGTGATTCAAATTCTAAAAAAATATCGAAATATGTTAGACTGAACACCAATGAGCCAACTTATGTAATTTCAATTGTTGATGTTTCTTTCTTCCTATACATAACACTAAGAGAACTTGCGCTGTTAGAGCAAGTATACGACTGCAAATCTCTAGACGGGAAAACAAAATAACAATAAATTAATCATGTTCAATCTGATTCATTATCCGTGTTTTAATGCATATGTCCTCGCCGAGATTAACCCCACTGCCACAGACAATGGTATATTTAGAGAGCACACCTTCCGGAAGTTTAAACTTTCATTGCAGGCATCTCGAATCCACTCTCGAAGCAAGTCGAGTTTTTTCGAGGGGGATCGAGATGGACTTGAGCTTCGAGAGAAAACCGGGAGCAAACCGGGACAACAATCGATAGAGATAAACCTGGACCCTTCGAGACGAGATATTTATCGGTTTTACTCGTTAATCGAGAAACCGTCTCGATCGATTGGGCGTGACCCCTTACGGTTCTTGAATAAAATGTGTTACACCTTTATATATACCTAGATATAGCTGGGGAAAGAAGAAAAATATTTTTCATCGCTGTCACGGAAATAACCCTAAAAGTGCAATGTTGTTGAATAAAGGTCACATCAATTTGTTGATAAATTTTATATCTAAAAAACATACATGTATGTACAAACAGGATCTGAGACCTCAACATTAATGGAGATGGTCTCTAGCACTATTTCTTCACTTTTAAACATCGCTACAAGTTATATGCTATGTGTCGCATACATTTAATCACTGTAAAAACGTATCACAATTGAATTATTTCACTGCAGAGAATTATCTTCGAAAGACAGTACAAGGTCACTGTCGACGAAACGGTCATGCCTTGAAGCAGATCTGTCGTGTAGTTGTCTTGGCGGTTTTAGAGGGGCAACTGATGTTTCCAAGTCCCGGACATTGGTATGGTGTGAATGGTACTTCTCCATTATGAGAGGGTTCATGATATGATCGGGGATCATTGAGACATTGGAATCTGAAATATCTCGGAATTTGGCTTTTGGGATGAACGATGACGTCATCTGTAGCTGCTGGCTGGACCCCTTCTGTTGGGAGTAAAGTTTGTCATATTCGGTGGCTTGGAGTTCAGATGTCAACAGAGTCGTAACCGCCATCTGCTTTGGGAGTAATCCAAAGTCTGGAAGACACAATACCGAGTGAGCGTTTTCTCTGACAAAGTCCATAGCGATCACAAGGTCTTCTTTCTTGAAGTGATATTATCTATATTGTGATTAATGGTTTCATACGTTCCATTTTCACTTAACATTACTTCCATTTTAGCCTCGTAATATTCTCGATCCATGATAACGATTGCTGACCCCTTATCCGCTTCTTTTATGACTATATTTTTGTTGTTCTGCAGAAGTTTTAAGGATTCTAATTCTGAAGGATTGAGGTTAGATTTTGTGTTACTGTTGTTCATTTCTCTGGGTAAATGACTCAGGTAATTTATAAAACATCAAAATTTCTATCTCTACCTCTACCAGGTTCAATAGTGCTTTTGTTTTCAACAAGAGACTCATCAATATAGGGCGTATCATGGAACAATTCCTGCAGCCTTAATTTTCTACAAAAATTAGAAATGTCGCTTCGAGTTCATGGACATTTTGTTTTGGTGTCGGGGTAAATTCCATCCCCCTGAGAAGTAAATTTCTCTCGCCCTCAATTAAAATGACACCAGAAAGATTTATGACTTTAGGGTCCACAATTTCTACCTGTCCTGACTCGGTTCTTTCGCATGCTCTTCTTGATATCAACTGGGGTCCCTCCCTTCTCGGGCATTTTGCCCTTGCGTGATAATCTCGCCAAAGACCATTCTTCTGTTCGTGTTGGTGACAGAGCTGTGTCCTGATTGGTTGTGGGTGACACTGTCGTTGCTCTGTAGCTGGTTGATGGAATCACCTCGGGGACTGACGAGTTCAGCACTGATTGATTCCGGTGGAATTTGATGGTCGGTTGATTCGGTTGTTTGTTGGCTGGACGATAACGGTAGGGCTGCTGCTTCTTTGTTTGCTGCTGTTTGAATGGTGTTGGATGCCTTTTCTGTTCTGGGCGCTTGTCTAAAAAATGACTCCGGTCATTAGACGCATTTGTCCCACTGGATACAGGCATTTGATGTGGAGGTGATGAATGCGGCACCGATTTTTGTTGCTTCGGCGTTTGCGAAACTAGTTGTACTGCTTCGGCAAACGTGGTATTTTCTCGTACTGTTGGTGATACTATGGTTAGTTGTTCAATTTGGTTCTCTTTGACAAGGCAAACTTTCGAACCACAGCATTTTCCTGGTCCAAATGTCTTTCGACTATTGCTCTTCCTCATAGATTTCGGTTAGCCATAGTTCATTCAACTTGCTTCTAACTGACAGGTTTGGTGCTCGATGGACTAAATCTCGAAACGAGGAGTCGTAACAATTCATTTTCTCCTCCTGCTTACCGACCTGTTCTCGTAGTCTGGATATCTCCATGCGAAATTTCTCAAGACTAAGCTCTTGTTTTCGCTGTTTTTGGTCAGCCGTACCTTCCGGTGTTTCGTGTTCACGACGTTTACGTCTGATTTAAGAAATTCTCCATATACGGCCCTTTTACCGTCGTTTCTAACCATATTATAGAAACTCGGTTTCCTTTGGTTTTTCAGTTTCGCCCACTGGTGTGTAACTCTTCGCCGATATGCGAAAGATTCTTGATTAATCCCGTTGGTCTCCTTTTCCAGTGATCAGGCTTCTGTAAATGCAGACAATTGTACTCCCAGACCTTGAATACTTTCGCTCATCTCTTGTACATTTTGAGTGTTATGTTTTTCGGATTTGAGCCCTTCCAGAGTTTCCGTGTTCCGCCTTTGTTCTTGAATCAGAGATTCCAGTTGAAGTAGTTCCGTTGGTTGCCGCAAAAGTTCAGTTTTGAGCGTCATCTTCACACACAGTAGAATATAGATTAAATGATACAGTAAAAACTGCCTTTGTGTATGGTAAATATAGTATTAAAAAGTCATGACTAACTCGGACTGATTGATTTTGCTAACTAGTTTCACTGCTTTCAGCAGTTCATCAAAGCATCGTTTATTGAAATCAATTCGATTGCGGGTCTATTTATGTGCATGTGTCTTATATATATATTAAAAACAAAGGGGAGAGAACATAGCCCTGTTTTACCCCAATGTTAACCACAAACCAATCCGTTTCATACCCATGCAATCTTGTGCAGCAGTACACATTGCTATAAATGGCTTTGCCAACACTAGATATCTTTGAACTTAGTCCCATAGTGTGTAATTTTATCATACGTTTATTGAAATCAATCAATGCAGCAAAGGCGTTCATTTTCCTTTTCTTATTTGATTTGATAATCGCAGTTTGGGATTAGATAGGGTCTATTGTACTTCGATTCGCCCTGAAACCATTTTGCGCGTCACACATCTATAAGAAAGTGGATCCCGGGGATCACTACTATTGAATTTAGGAATTGGGTTGATTATCTCCCTTTTCCACATACTTGGGATAACTTAACAGCTTAACCTTTAAGCAAACATTACACAATCTATGATGTACTATCACTACATTTTCAGATTTTTGAACTTCAATTGGTATATTATCAATACCTGGAGCTTTGCCATACTTGGATTTAGTAATTGCCACATAAACTTCATCAAGCCCTTCATCGAAAACTTCACATTTATCAGCCTTATTAATTATGCCAGCATTTAACCGATTAGAACACACCGTGGCAGATCCATTAGGATTTAGAAGACCGTAAAAATCTATTTGCCATTTATTTAACACCACATGAATATCATCACACACTGAACCATCAGGTTCTACAATTTTCATATGGATTTCCTTCTCTGCCTACAACAGTTTTTCCAATTTTTTTATAAAATTCTTTAGCATTTTTCTTTTCCATATCAATAATTTCATTTTGCAACTTAAACCAATACGATCTTTTGGCCATCCGAACACAACGGTCAAAGAATTGTCTGTTTTGGAAGAACAGAGTCATTATTTACTGAAATAATCCTAGAGCGTCACCATGATGTCACGATGATAATCAAGATGCACACAAATAAGCACATTTTCATGAGAGATCGAATTTTACAGATTGTAATAAGCATTAGAAGCATCATTCCCACTTTGAATGGCGTTTTGGTAGTCTGGGTTCGTTGGTAGAGATGTTTGACCAGTCATCTGTAATTCTTCATAGGGCAGGTCACTTGTGCCGTTCTGGTAATCGGATTGTTCCACAGTTTGGGCCAAGCCTTCGTACAAAGGACCTGTAGATATAAATTTCATATACCGTTCACAAAATTAACCAAAAGCATTTGAAAGATCTAATTTCGACATGTAACATAATTTTCGACCTCTACTATTCTTTTGTCATATTCGTAGAGTTACATAAGCTGGAATTCATATCCAAAAGCGGCATCGTTGTTGTCGTTCGCTTTGGCCAGTCCAATAGATTTGACCGAACTAAAGGAATTTGATCAGAACAACACTATTTAATGATTTGGATTTGAAGACAAGAACGCCATGCTGACTTGCCACACAATGTTAAGCTGTTTATCCCTTCTATCTTTAAAGTTACCGTCCCAATTCACACACAACCTGATTGATCCTCTGTTAATACCATCCTATACCTTTGAGAACGACATACGTATAAAAGATACACTCTTTAATTCGGGTTTATAGAGTTCTTATCCTAGAAATATATAGTTTTTTGATCTATGGGCTACTTCGACTACGTTTTTCAAAGATTTTTTTTGCATATTTCTAAATAGATGAACGTTTACTCCAGCATAGATGTGTGTATATTTTTACAGTCACACTTGTCCGTTTACATATCACTTGATATATATTCGAAACCTCTTTAATAACCACCTATCTTACCCATTACGGAAACAATACAATACTCTTGAAAATGACCAAATGAAGGCCGAAATATTGAACTATCGGAGTTACCATACTGCTTTACCTCGTTAATGCCCGTATGGAGATTTAGCTAATCAGAAACACCTGTCGAGATTTTACAGAAACTGACAATTTAAATCGGTGTGCGAGAAATGAACACCGAGCGTACTGGAGAGGAAAAAACTTTGATCAAGGTTTTGGTGACGTCAACAAAGTTCAAGCTACATGGCTATTACCATGTGGATCCGCTGTCAGCATCCAGGTGTAAGCAAACTGCGGTAATAATAACTGTGTCTAATTCCGCTTAATCCGGGGCTAGGGGCCGTATGAACCCATGTACTTCACGATCCTCATGGTACTCATATGAACAGTCACAATCAACGCGTGACTGAGATACATCATTATTTAGATGACGACTTTACAACGAATATTATGGATTAAGAATACTGATCAGCGATACGGATTTGATATTTTGGAACATCATGATGTATTGCCGGCATCATTGAAAACTGTTGACCGCTTCTCTCTTGCAGGAAACAAGCCTATTTTTATGTATACTATGATTGTCTTTTTGAATTTGGTGCTAATATTCATACTGTTATATGGAATATGGAATAGGTATTTGGATTACCAACGCGGATATTCTCTAATGGACGACGGCTGAATTATGAATGACGGACCAGACGCTTGTAACGCGTACACCTGTGCAAACAGGCCCCTGAAAAACTTTCACGGCCTTCGGACCAAAAACGTTTGTGAAATTTTGTGACCGCATGGACCGTACAAATCTATGGATGGAAACGATACATGTTATACATGTTTGGCTTGTGAAATACATCTGCGCTCGTGTTCGGATGATATTTCAAAGGCTACGTTAATACCTATGTTTTACTTACAAATAAAAGCAAATAACACTGATATAGGTACATCCCCTGAAGTATTTGTGATCATGTCAGGTCTACATTCGAGCATGTAACCAAACGGATTTGTAACTAAATTAGTATAGAAGAAGAAATAAATGTAAGAAAAGAGAACTACAGGTACTCGTTATTACAAAGTTCATTGGTAATTCAATGATTGGAACTGAGCGTGTTTCCCCGTTGCTGATCGGTTGGATGGATACTGTAATTGCTCTAGTTGAAATGGCTTGTTTTGTTTAAACTACTTTTTAATCCCGATATCTCATAAATAACCCCAAGAGTATTCAGAGTTTGCGAAGAGATTTCTCCTAACCTGCCAAAACTGACACACCTGCTTTATTTAAATTTGATACTTTTTGTCCTCTTACCTAATTTGGGCTGTGATAATCACTCAAATATCCCTGCACAGATTAAAGATTTAAGGTGAGCGGTTCACCTTCGAAGGTACACGGTTCGGATAGGAGGTCGCCTTTGTTCTATAGGTGATTGTGTTTCTTTTAGAACAGCACAAACTAACATCGTTAAATAAATTTACTGCAACGAGAAGAGACATTTTCCCTATGTGAACAATCTTACCTGAATCGATAGCCGCCGAAGCATTTTCGGGTATAACAGTATTTTCATACGCTGACGATCTGGGTATATCAGTGACGGCTAACCTCAAGAAAAAACCCATGAAATTTAGTAAAGATTTTTTACGGCATAAAGTATTCACCTTATAGTAACGAGATATTCTGGATGCAAGCGATATCCTACAGAAATATGTTTATCTATATCGGTTTGTCAAAGTTTTGTGTTATTTTTCTCTCAAATTTCAAGGTGTAGTTACAACAGTTTCTTTTCCATCTGAATGATTAGGATAGCCAATTTTCGTCATTTGTAATAAAACAACAACAACAACAACCAGCAACTAAGAACAATGCCTGATGTGACACCGAACAGGGCGCTGCGAGGCCAGAGACACCAAGTTAGAACTCCATTTTATGATGGAAAATCAGGCTCTATCGTTATTCAGTTGCTTTTTCTGTTTTGAGCTCTAGATAAGAATGGAACATCCGAGACGACTTCACATAGAAAATTGAATGTATGGGTTACACACGTTTCCACTGATTTGACAGCTCTGTCGTGAGGTATAAAAGCAATTCATTTCCTGAATCAAGGATACGCTAACCTTGACATTAACGTGCACAGCATTAATGCAGATGTTCAGGTGAATATTTTATGACATATTTTATTTCTTTGCTTGAACAAGAAGTAATAAAACAATTTTGTCTCTAGTCAATCTTCAAATTTAATTGTGTATATAACACGCAAAATAATTACACAAAACGTGCGCTTATGAAAATAATATCATCTATGTTCATATATGTGGGACATATAATAATACAAATTGCTCAGATAAGATTTGTAAGGAAAACAAATCCAGAGATGACAATGACCTTTCGAATTGACCTATTAGTGACATGCCATCTATACGAAATAGTTGGTACCGGTATCCATGAAGGATTAAACTACAAAACAAAAGTACTTATATACCAGCTACAGTTAATCATACCTGTCGATAGATCCTTCGTTCTGTTTAGCTGTAATGACAGAAAAGAACCACTAGTATCAAATTGTATCGTTTTCTTGATCAAATTATATCTCTGATAAAAACAATTTACATTTGTTAGTTTTCATATGAAGTAATTGATACGAAAGCCGAGAGGGGACTTCAGACTTCTGACTTCTGACTTCTGACTTCAGATTTCTGACTTCTGACTTCCGACTTCTGACTTCCGACTTCAGACTTAGGATTTTTTTTCTTTTATAATGCATTACATCCTAAATTATGAAGCATGGAATAAAACAATAACATTATTATGGCATATTGTGCTTAAACACCTGCTTGCTTGTACTTATAATAATCAGATAACCATTTCAGTTTATCTTGAGCTATGTTCTGATTATTGAAATGCGATAACTTCTAATGTAAATCGAAATGCCCTAATAATTGCACATTACGAATAATCACATTTAATGCGCCCTTTCCACATTAATCGTTGGACAATGCTGTCTTATCCCAGTGTCGGCGACAGGTGCACAGCATGTGGACCACCGCGTGATCTCCGGTTCGTTCTCATGATCCCTCCCTTATGTTTATAAAATGAAGCGGGTTTATCATGTATTGATGATATGCATGGATCAAATATCCCAATAAAGGACTAATAAGCTTACATTTGTGATAATTTTGACAACTTCAGGTCGAAAATATACCAATCAATAACAATTAAAATATATTCTGGGTTAACCCTATCTGGCCTGGGCTTTTTGGGATCTGTCTTGGGTGCGCGGTGCATTTATCCCCCACCCCCGTAAATATTTAAAAAAATGTGGTAACATAATGTGCCCAATGCCACAGATAAATACGACCCAATTCCATAAAATAATTGCACAATTCTATTCAACTGATTACAATTAATTCCAAAGCATTATAGCATAATATAGTATGATAATTTACGCATCAATTCGACAAGGGGATGACATTATCTTCATCGATTATTAAAATATTATTTACGATTTTCTGCTTTCCTAGATGCTAGGACACAAACAAAAACTAAACCTAATTTTAGCCCAAGCCAAATCATATCATAAGATCGTACCATTACTCCCAAATATAATTAACAATAATATAAATATTGTTTGGATCAAGGCATTTTGACTTCTGACTTCCGACTTCCGACTTCTGACTTCCGACTTCCGACTTCAGAATTTTGGACATCCATTCACCCCTCGCAACTGTACCTTCACATACATGATAATAATAATACCTTTATTTCCGTCTCTGACTTTGTGCTTTGGTCTTTCTGATTACTAGTATTGGCAATTTAAAAGGAAACCCCAATATTCTAGGTCCAGTTTTAGGTCACAGTTACAGAGACATTGCGTTTTAAGTTTAAATCTGCTATTGATGGAATTTATTGCAAATGATATTTGATGATGTCATCAAATGAACTCAAGATGATGAGCTAGATTATACTGGAATTGTCACAAAGCAATAAGTCTGATCTCTTTCTTTGTAATATTTCTTATTTATAGCATCATGAAAAATAGTTCTAAAAAGTTCTAAGTGTTTATAGAAATACGGTTCCCATATCAACAGGTTACAAAGGGCTTTATTTTGGAAATTGCACGGGTTATGATATCTTATTAACGAATATGGAGTAACAAAAGTCTAGGCGTTTCATATTTATTAAAAAATCATTTCAACTAATACACTTCCTTGCCCAAGTTAATTGACTGCAAAGGTATCAGAATCCTAAATATCCTTATTTGTCTATCCAATTAACTCACTAATAACTCAAATTATCAAATTTTTACCAGTTCCAGAAAGCTTCTCCTCAACCATGGAAATATTTTCATGCAAAAAATGTGAAAAAAACCCTTCAGAACTATGGGGCAATTTCAGAGATATTTGGCAACAAAATATCTCCCCCACAGAAGTTTTAATTTTCCATTTGAGTTCCCCTTAAAATAATCAAAATTATCAAGAGGTTTGGAGAAGGGAGGAGAGAGAACTAAAATGCCTTGATACAAAAATATTTATATTATTTGTTAATTATATTTGGGAGTAATGGTACGATCTTATTATATGATTTGGCTTGGGCTTAACAAAATTAGGTTTAGTTTTTTTTAGTGTTCTAGCATCTAGGAAAGCAGAAAATCGTGAATAATATTGAATAATCAATAAATATAATGACATCCGCTTGTCGCATTGATGCGTAAATTATCATACTATATTATTAGAGTGAGTGAGTGAGTAGGATTTAACGTCGTTTTCAACATTGTTTCAGTCATATCACGACGGTGCCTACATGTGCCAGAACACGAGAGTGTCCACAGTTCCTATCATTCTGGACACTGATCAGCCCAGTCAGTACAGCACCCGGTCATCCATCCAAGTATTGACCGAGCTCAACGCTGCTTAACTTCGGTGATCTGACGAGAACCGGTGTACCCAACGTGATGCGCCGTACCCCCTATATTATTAGATAATGCTTTGGAAGTAATTGTGATTAGTTGAATAGAATTGTGCAATTATTTAATGTAATTGAGTCGTATTCATCTGTGGCATTGACAACGTTACCACAATTTCTTTCAATATTTACGGGGGAACTCTCCCGCCCCCTGGACAGATCCCAAAAAGCCCAGGTCAGATAGGGTTAACCCAGAATATATTTTAATGGACATTGACTGGTATATTTTCGACCTGAGGTTGTCAAAATTATCATAAATGTAAGCTTATTAGTCCTTTATTGGGATATGTTATAAACTTCCGGTTCGAGTCTCGCACGGGACCGACTCATCCAGCACTAGTATTTGTGCTTTACTGAGAAAGTGTCATCCTAAAAATAATTGGATATAAATGTTAACTACTTTCTAAATGGCATTAGTATATACATAAAGAAGGGATCATGAGAATGAACCGGAGGTCACGCGGTGGTCCACGTGCTGTGCACCTGTCGCCGCCACTGGGACAAGACAGCATTGTCCAACGATTAATGTGGAAAGGGTGCATTAAATGTGATTATTCGTAATGTATCAAACTGTGCAATTATATTATGTAATTGGGGCGCCTTTGACTTGTGACATAGGGCATTTCGATTTACATTATACAAGTTATCGCATTTTAATAATCAGAACATAGCTCAAGATAAACTTCAATGGTTATCTGATTATTATAAGTAAATGCAGGGAGATATTTAAGCACAATATGCCATAATAATGGTATTGTGTTATTCTATGCTTCATAATTTAAGATGTAATGCATTATAGAAGATAAAAAATCGGAAGTCGGAAGTCAGAAGTCGGAAGTCGGAATTCAGAAGTCGGAAGTCAGAAGTCCCCTCTCGGCTTTCGTAAATTGAGTATAATATCCCAACAACTTGTGGAGATATGTCGAATGAATTTTAGATCAATTTTCGAATCAATTGAATACATGTGAATCTCCGAGAAAGTGTCAGCAATTATATTAAAATATCAGCCACCGAGCCGGAATCATATGCATCTCATCCATTCGTTATATTCTCAGCCTCGAGAGATCTACCCAGTGAATACTCTATTTGTAGATGCTAGTATATGATGTCAATTGTTACATGGGGTGTATAACACACGAATACTTTTCGACTTAACTCGAAAATCCATTAAACTAAATAGTACATGTATTTCCCAGATTTGATTGAAATAAGATAGGGGAATTTACTTCACATACGTTTGAAAGGGAAGTTAAAACTCATCATCGTTCATCAAGTTTGAAAAAGACAACTCTTTTTACCTCATAGTTTGGCGGGAAAATACATTGTCTGAGCGCAAAATACACCAATTTTGTATAAAATGCCTTTATTCTACCAGACCCCCTCGATGCTCATCCATTAACATCAAATGAGTTATTTGTTTGAGCTGATTTGTCATCTCAGTTCCTGAGCTAGCGTATCTAATTCCGCTTAAGCCGGTGCTAGGGGCCGTGTGGATACTTCCTAGTTTCCACATGAACATATGGAATAACAGCGCGGCTGAGATACTAAGGCTACGTCCGAGAATCCACCGTATTCCCGCCACTGAATGTGAGGTGCCGAGGGAAGCTTTCCAGTGGAGTGATATGGTTGCGTTTTAGTCGTCAGACTTTCCCACCTCTTGTATATCGCTCCAATTTGCATTTATCAAGGAGACAGTGTATTCAATGTATTCTTCAATGTATTCATTTTGGCAATTGGCACTACGTGATTTAAATGCACGAGGAATTTGGAGCAAGGGTGCCCCCTGCCCTCCGTGAATTGTCAATGGCATTTTCTGGTTGTTTGGCACCGTGGGGTACCTGAAATATCCTATGATGTTTGGCGATAAAAATTATTTCAATTACATAAACATATGTCAAGGAAGTAGACAGTACATGAATAATTAGTTCATGACTAAACTAATCAAATGTAACTACGGTTGAAAAATATAACGTCATTTGATTCGGAAATGTCCAAAACAGTGCCGTCACTGGTACTGCCCACATGTTAATTGTGTTGATATGTTAATTGTGTTGATCTGTCAATGCTCTGAACGCACAAACAGAATGACCGATAAACATTAAAAAAAATAAGCCAAAGATCAATTCTGAGTAGCAGATATCTGATGCCAAGTTTCATCTCAATATGTAAATGTTGGAAACGAAAATAATAACCGAAATTAATCGAAAATAGAATTGTGGTCCTTACCAGCTAAGTAACATAGCTTTTTGTATCCTAAGAACTATGTATGGGTTTCAAGTAAAAATCGATTTTTAGAAGTGGGAAGAAAATCTCAACTTACAATTCTGGATACTCACAAAAAGTAGACAATATATATCCCAAACACAATGTTTCATTTTTAGACAATGTTCAATTAAAACATTATACCCATTCTGGCCAGCTGCAAGGTGTGCGGCGTTAAGAAGTGTGGAAATTGTCTGACCGGCCAAATTAAAGAGAGCCTCCGCACAGAGGTGCCTGCATATCTAAAACAGAGCACAGGGTCGTGATTCAAACAGCACTCTGCTGGAAAAATAATCATAGAGACGTTTCTGTGGATGATGAATTGTCCTCTCTTTGAAGTATTTCATAGACGAAGATAGAGGTAGGTGGAATTTGTGCGGCATTACAGGAGTTGCATAAAATAATACTATGCATAAGGTATACTTTATCTAAAAAAAATCTGAATATTTGATTTGATTTGAGAACAACATGGCTGCCCTTCTTCATCCCTAATTATAAGATCCTAAAAGTGATATATACACACGGGGAGCGTTATTAGGGTATTAATGTATAGAGATTGAGCTCTAAGCATACGAATAACTAAGTTACTTAGCTAAAAGCTTGAGTATACGTATACCTGATCCATGTCGTCGTTTGAGCCAGACAAGTAAGACAATCAGAAGAACCGAAATCATCAAAGCACCGAGGACACCACCGATAATTGTGCCTAGACTGACGTCTGTCACTAATGATGAGAATAACACATATGTTATGTGTGATGTAATGTTAAAATAATACACTTCATTGACGACTTAACGTCCATAGATAAAAGTGAAGGGTGGGAGAGATGGAGTGGAGGATACAAAGCTTGAGTTAACAAAGCAATCCCTCATCCAGGATCAACTCATCCAAGTTTTTTCGTGATTATGTTAATAATTATGAAATAATTTAAAGGTTTATGCAATTGTTAAAGAGACGAGAGATCCTGAAGGATCTTGGCGCCCACCATTGTCCGATAATTCCAAGCTAATGACTAGAGGATATTTTTGTTCATTGTTACTAAGAACAAACGATTGATTTGTAATTTTGTTTACAGAATTTCGATTCTGAGCGAAAAAGATCGAAAAAGGGACACTGAAAAAAAACACCAAGATGTAATCTAAGTTTCAGGAGTTTCAAGATTTCTAGAAACTGTACTTATATCGGTTGTTATAATACAAGAGAAATGAGCAAAGTTAGTCTGAAAGTGAATGTACATGTACGGAGGATCCTTCGCCTTCGTTTTGTAGTATTTTTTTATTTATTTTTTTGCACGTGTCATCATTGGGTACTGGAAGCGAAGACCAATCTCTTTGACACTTTGGCATGAGCTATGAAATATACTTAAGATTTTATAATTAGGAACGAATGCTAATTCTGTTCTGTTTACTGGGCTAGTTTGAGATATCTCTTTTAAGATACCATGCTCGAAAATAGTAAGATGGTACAATACTTAATACTAAAGGGATCCGGTCCGCGCAGTAATGTTGAAACTTCGAAAGTGACTGAATCCAGATTATCTCCATTGGATTGAAACATGTTGAGTTGTGACGTTGAGTCACGAGAGTGGCGTCCCTTCATGTAGCGCACCCGCCGGCAGAAGAAAGGGTGGGGCAGTTCACTTGCTACTGCATGGACTAAAGAAAACTGATTTAAAATTTGAAGAAATACATTTTAATTCCGAATTATTTGAACTCCTTGGTATGGAAAGTGAAGGTATGGATATTCTCTATAGTCAATATATAGAATATGCCCCACCATTTGATTCGCCGACTATTGTGATGCAACGCCACAACGGAATACCGTATTAATTGGATTTCGAATCGCACCAAAAAAAGGTATCTTGCACTGGTAGGCCCCATGAAATATTTCTTGAGAATTCATGATAACAATGTTTCAAGGGGAAATTCAAGATTGCCGCCTTGTGGCCATACTGGATTTTCGATTCGGACCGAAAAAGGTATCTTGCACAACTAGACCCTAAGGGGAACCCGTGTACCAAATGTGAGAAAGATCCATGCAGTACTTGCTGAGAAATCACGATAACAAAGTTGCATGGAAAATCCAATGTGGGCGGCTGTTGGCCATATTGGATTTTCGAATCGGACCAGAAAAGGTATCTTGCATAACTGGACCACAAGGGGAACCTGTGTATCAAATTTGAGAAAGATCCAGGCAGTACTTCCTGAGAAATCACGACAACAAGGTTTCATGGGGAAATCCAAGATGGCTGCCTTGTGGCCATATTGGATTTTCGATTCGGACCGAAAAGGGTATCTTGCACAACTAGACCCTAAGGAGAACCCGTGTACCAAATTTGAGAAAGATCCATGCAGTACTTCCTGAGAAATCACGATAACAACGTTGCATGGGAAAATCCAAGATGGCCGCCTGTTGGCCATATTGGATTTTCGAATCGGACAAGAAAAGGTATCTTACACAACTAGACGACAAGGAGAACCAGTGTGCCAAATCTGAGAAAGATCCATGCAGTACTTCCTGAGAAATGACGATAACAAAGTTTCATGGGGAAATCCAAGATGGCTGCCTGGTGGCCATATTCGATTTTTGAATCGGACCGGAAAAGGTATCTTAAACAACAAGACCCCAAGGGGAACCTGTGTACCAAATTTGAGAAAGATCCATGCAGTAGTTCCTGAGAAATCACGATAATAAAATTTCATGGATAAGTCTAAGATGGCCGCCTGGTGACCATATTGGATTTTCGATTCGGACCAGAAAAGGTATCTTGCACAACTGGGCCACAAGGGGAACCTGTGTGCCATATTTGAGAAAGATTCATGCAGTACTTCCTGAGAAATGACGATAACAATTTTTCATGGGGAAATCCAAGATGGCTGTCTGGTGGCCATATTGGATTTCCGAATCGGACCAAAAACGGTATCTTGCACAACTAGACCCCAAGGGGAACCTGTGCACCAACTTTGAGAAAGATCCATAAAGTAGTTCCTGAGAAATTGCGATAACAAGAATTGTTTACGGACGGACTTACGGACGGACGGATGGACGATTTGGTGATGGTGGGCTAAAATATCAACAAATAAAACTTACAGCTCAAGATAGACAAGGATACACTATTATAATACAGAGCTGGGTTAAACTTTGCTATGTCATCTTATAGGAAGGTATGGCGATGGCCAGTCTGACGACAAACGATTGAAAACAAACCCCCTAACGGCTTTAACTTTGAAATGTCGATAAAACGCGCGCCAATCAATTTCATTATAACAGGCTCAAAACACTATATAGTTAAATTTTGACTAAGCGAAGAAGACCTGGTAAATTTTCTATTAAAATAAGACACAGTAAACGTAAAGATTGGGCGCCTCTTTCTTGTTAGCAGTTCCTTTTTCTATTCTTTTTTCTATTCTATTTTCCATTCCAAGAATAGTCTTTGACCAGTGCAAAAATCTCTAGAAAAGTAAGGTGAGTGAAGTTGGACCTCAGTTAACAGTTCGCGGCGCCCAGTTAACAGTTCAAATTTCAGTTCCTGGCCCCGCCCCTGATCACCGGAAGTGGAAATGTATCACACCAAAATGTCGGCCTTGACGAGTTCTCTAATTGTACCAAGTATGAACCCTCTAGGCCTAATGGGTTTGGCGCTATGGAGCCAGTTAACAGTTCGCGGTGCCCAGTTAACAGTTCAAATTTCAGTTCCTGTCCCCGCCCCTGATCACCGGAAGTGAAAATTTATCACACCAAAATGTCGGCCCTGACGAGTTCTCTAATTGTTCCAAGTATGAACACTCTAGGCCTAATGGTTTCGGCGCTATGGAGCCAGTTAACAGTTCGCGGTGCCCAGTTAACAGTTCAAACTTCAGTTCCTGGCGCCGCCCCTGATCACCAGAAGTGGAAATTGATCACACGAAAATGTCGGCCTTTACGAGTACTGTAACTGTGCCAAGTATCAACACTCTAGGCCTAATCGTTTCGGCGCTATGGAGCCAGTTAACAGTTCGCGGCACCCAATTAACATTTCAAACTTCAGTTCCTGGCGCCGCCCCTGATCACCGGAAGTGGAAATGTATCACACCAAAATGTCGGCCTTGACGAGTTCTCTAATTGT
>JAVTVY010056752.1:0-28868 GCA_036873755.1 Hanleya hanleyi | reverse complement strand
TCGAGACGTCGTCCTGAATAAACTAGAAGTTGTTATCCATAAGCAATGCCACTAAAAGAAATCTCTCCCAGTATGTAATTCATACTAAATTGCTACCATTGCTGTCATTAGCGAGCTATCGCGTCTGTGACGTCACAGATTGGCGGCCTCGCTTTCATTCCACAAATATGCATATCTGACTGGGAGTTAAATAGAGCTGCCAAAAAGGCTTAAATACGCCCAAAATTTAAAAAAAAAATTCTTAGTTAAGTACTAACTCTTCTGACACATATTCCAGAGAAAATAAAATATTGATAAAAATCCTTTAAACTGTTCAGATTCATACCACATGAGCAAATAATAATGGACTAGACCTCTACCGAATATGACTGACCTTGACATATTTTCTCAAGGTCAAGGTTCCACATGCATAGATCAGAAAATTGTTGGAGTCGACTAACCTCAATCTATTTTTCCATCATCAAATTGGCAGGATGATAGGCTGTACATTATAACGAGCAATATATGAGAGCATAGTTACAGCTTTGGGAATACCGGCAGGCTTTAACAGAACCTCAGTGCAAACACAAATTCCCGTCTGAATTGATGCCATTGACAATAACAGACTTTGCTCAAAATGTTACATATATTGTCAAAGCATGATGTGGGAGCTACATGTACAGTCATCCCAACTAGATCATAAGCAAATCAACATGAGTAGCAAATTTATTTAGTCCCACATCCTGGTCCCTCGGGTATTGGGGTCCACTGGGTTATTTTCTTTCTATTGCCAATAGAGTAGAATTCGATTCACAATTCTATTCTCTACCCTAAATTTTGCAGATAACGAGAATTTACTCGCACAGGCCTGGGGGAATGAGTGGGTAGAGTGCGAATGATTTTTTTATTTGATATGAAATCTCTTGAACACATGGTATAGTGTATCAGCAGATAACACCATTCACGTCATTCATGGCGTCCATATCAGCAGAAGTATACCGGCATATCACAACATCTACGTTGACTGCGAATGATGTTTCGCCCGAATTAATTAAAGAAAACAAAAAAACAACATTACGAAGTATGTGAAATCATCCAGAAAGATTATTCGTATTCAGACATTTCAGCACAACGTGGCTTTGATCACGTGACACCAAATTTGCATTGCTCGTGGGCTATGTCGTCTGCCGACCTCGTTCTTTGCCATACACCAAGTCAGTTTTCTTGTTTCAACTTTCAAAAATCAGCGTACGTTAAAGCCTAATTAAAGGTAAGAATGAGTCAGCGACTAAGGTGATCATATTTTTCCTAATTTACATCTACAAATGAAGTCAGATGAAACCATCCTCATCAACCGTCATTTTGCGAGTCATATGATGCCCTACTTGTTCACAATTAACGTTCCATTACCCCTGTTAAACGTTACCAAATTTTTATACCGCTATTTGTAATTGTTTTCAAAGCCAGGAAGTAGATTATTTGAAAGGATTAATTTACCCGATTTCTTAAACCTGTCATTCGCCGGATGAATTACAAGCGTCTGGTCTGTCATTCATCATTCAGCCGTCGACCATTAAAGAATATCCGCGTCCATATTCCACAGACCTATTCCATACTCCATATAACAATATTAGAACCAAATTCAAAAAGACAATCATATTATACATAAACATAGGCTAGTTTCCTGTAAGAGAGAAGCGGTCACTATATTCACATGGGCTAGTTACCGTTGTTAATTGGTTAATTAGGTTGATTACAGGGGGGTCGATGTAGGGAATAAATGGGCATTTATTCCCTACCTCATTAATCAAACTAATTAACCAATTAACAACGGTAAAGAGCCCCTGTGACTATATTGACTAAGTTCAAGAAGGCCGAACACTGTATTACGGCATACAATCGACAGTTCTATTTGTGCCAATTTGATTAGCGCACTTTTAAAAAGTCGACGCGCGACGGACATTCGCGTCGCGCGTCGCCTTTTGGTTTACAAAAGTGCGCATGTCTGGGGAGCATGTATCTTTTATGGTCACAGCTGTGATTTTCGATTCTTGTAGCTCCTCACCGGTGTTGGTAATTTGGTGAGAATTTACTGCAAGATAGCAAGAATGACAAGATATTTTGCATGCATGGAGACTATGTACAACATAATATATTCGTTTCACTGTCTGAAATGTTTTTTTTTTGCTGATTAATTTTCGAACACTGGTACCTGTATTCCACAAAATGCACACCCCTCAATCGAGAGGACAATTCGCATCTATTAGCTTGTCAATGTATTACTATTTCGCCGGACTAATACGATAATTAAATTCAAGTTTCCAATAATGAACAAAAGCGTACGTAAGTAACTATTTTGCAGGATTAACAGTAACGACTGAAAAACAGAGGGAAAATAATTAATCGCTTGTGTAGCTCAATGGAACTGTGAGATCTTACATTCTGGAGACATCCTGATGAATGTCTCCTGATAAAACGCGCCACGTTGCATTTTATCTCGAATCATACAACCCTTTTTAATAGTAAGGTTTTGTTTTCTGCCATTTTAGACTAGTGACTATGCTGTCAAAGTAAAAGTGAGGCATGGGGTCATTTTACTTTCGTTTTCGGCCGGAAAACAGTAAGATTCCACATTTCCTTTGAGCTACACAAGCTATTAATTAGTTTTTCTCTGTTTGCCAGTCGTTACTGTTACTCCTGCAAAACTGTTATATAAGCTTTTGGTTCATTATTGGAAACTTGAATTTATTTTACGTATTAGTCCGGCGAAATATGAACACATTGACAAGCTAATAGATGCGTATTGTCCTCGCGATGGAGGGGTGTGCATTTTGTGGAACACAGGTACCAGTGGTCGAAAATTAATCAGCAATATAACATATCTGACAGCGAAACAAATAAATTATGTGTTACATAGTCTCCATGTATGTTAAATATCTTGCCATTCTTGCTTTGTTGCAGTAAATTCTCAGCAAATTATCAACACCGGTCAGAAGCTACAAGGATCGGAAATCGCAGATGTGAACATTTTTTGTTGTTTTTTTGTTGTTTTATTTTGGTTCGAAATTAACACCCCAAATCACAATACAACGAAACAATACGAGACAGAACAAGACTATATGATACGATACAATACAATAAAATGCAAAATAATACCATACATTACAATACAATATATTACAATTCAACATATTACAACTCAATACATTACAAAACAATACAATTCTAAACAATACCATACCATACAGTACGGTGAAATATACCGTAATACAACATATCACAGTAAAAACACACATACACCTTTACATAAAAGAAGAAAGTTAACAAAGATTGTGAATTTTATATAATACGTTTGTACAACGTATAGTGGCAAACTTCAAATGATAATTTGATTGATAATTTATTGTGTCTCGTGAACAATATGGAATACATGCTCCCCAGACATGCGCACTTTTGTAAACCAAAAGGCGACGCGTGACGCGAATGTCCGTCGCGCGACGGGAAAAGTCGACGCGCGACGGAAAAAGTCGACGTCGCCCTCTCCGTCGCGCGTCGCGCGTCGACTTTTACAATGCTAAGAGATAGGCCAAAAGGCGACGTCGACTTTTGAAACACGACGTCGAGTTTTGGCCTATCTCTTTAACATTGTAAAAGTCGACGCGCGACGGAAAGGGCGACGACGCGCGACGGAAAGGGCGACGTCGCGTTTCAAAACACGACGTCGACTTTTCGCGTCGTGCGTCGACTTTTGCAAGTCGACGCGCGAGATCAAATTGGCACAAATAGAACACCATATCAAGGGGTATAGGCCTACTCGCTCGCTTTTGGAGGTATAAAAGGCACCACTTGGAGTCATCCGTCTACCTGACCGTACTTTGTGATTCCTGGATAAAGTATCAAACTATTATTTGATAATAAACTGTATTTCACGGAACATTAGGGATTTGGTGGTTATATCCACACAAGAATCATACTCGTAGAAACCATAGTTTCATCATTCAAGAAAATAAAGTATGAAAGTTATTGCACCTCACAACCTGTACACACGTGTTTTAGGTGAAACTTCGACAAAATTTAACTAAGAAGTGGTTAACTGTTTTTATTTTAGCCGATTATACTACCTGGCATATCTAAGGTGCATCTAGAGGGATAAACATGCAGCAAACTACAATTAAACGGATATATATATGATATCAGGAATCGATGTGCAACAGTGCTGCATCTTTTTCCACACCTGTCCCGGTACTAACAATCACACGCTTTGGATCGGCATCTTGATGTGTTCTACTTCTGTGTATATTGGGTTGTTCCGTGCGAAGGAAAAAAGAAAGGAAAATAAAGATATGTACACCACCAAAATAAACGAATTTAGAGCGGAACCCTGTATTTTAACTCCGAGATAACCATTCTATACCTGCAAGAGCGGAGAGTATCTCTTAGATAGACACTATCGATTGTATGCCGTGTATATGGAAAGGTGTCAGATTGCGCTCTGCAATACTGGAGGCCCGTCTTCAAAGCATGCTTAACTCAAGCTTATGCACGGTTCTCAAGACCGGTCCCTAGAGACGGTCGACTTCCAAGCTATCTTATTGATGTTGTTCATGTTGAAATTACCCGAGCCCCCACTACCAATGGGACGCGATCGATGTATTGAGCACGCTATATTTAGCACCGCTGACCAAATGCGAGTTCCTATCTAATTAATGCGGTTGGTTAATGTGACATTTAAATGAAACCTGTTTTGATTTTGGATAAATCTATTAGGCCTACATAAACTGGCGACTGACCAGTTAAAATGTTGAACCCTTTGACATATAATAGCCAGTGGTCATTTCTCACGTGAAGACTTCAAAAGAATATCTAAAAAAACTAGTTAACTGTCCTTCATTAAATTCGCATCAATTCGACATCAATGACCTGGTTTGGAATCTGTATAACTAATGGACATCAAGTGCAATTACATTATATTGATAAAGTGAACAGCTACCGTATTCATTTATAAGGAGAACTTGCGAGTAAAGGTTACTGATAATGCATGATTAATGATGGTGATGGTTTCATCGGTACCTCGATATTTATGCACACTCCCAGCGTTAGTGCTTAGAGGTCTACCTGACAAGCGAGACGTCCTTGGATCGATCCCAGGCCGAGTTGGCAGACGTAGAATATGGAACTTCTTGCTTCCTCTCTTAATGCTGAGCACTAAGAGAATTGATCAAGGAATGGTTGGGCCGGTGCCAGGATATTATGTGACTAAGTGAAGTATCATATTTGCCAACGCCATGCTTGCTTCGATGATGCGGCAATAGGCGGCATTGGGACTGCTTTGTCACATGTCGACTCACTCTCGTGAAAAATTGTTAAAAACGATGTGAAATTCTACACACTCACTCTATTTCCAATTTATGTATGTTATGAAACCAGCTGAGTTAAAAAAAAAGCTAACCCTGTGAAAAAGAGCAAGCGGACTAAAATTCCTAACCCGTGATCCTACCTTTCCTTTTACCCGAGCATCATTGAAAATTGTTGACGAGTTGTCTATTGCAAGAGACTAAGCTTGTGTATACATATTTTTATATTTACATCAGAATGACAGTTGGTGCTAGTATAATAGTCACGCGATTAAAGCCTTCGGTTCGTCGTGATATAGCTGAAATATTGTTGAAAGCGACGTTAATTTCTATTCACTCACTCACTCGATTATAAGCGTTGGAATGGATGACGGCTGGCTACTAGAAGTCGAATCTGAGGCTTGTAGTCAAACAGTTTCTTTCAAGGTCTTTCTCGTTCGTATTCACAGGACAATTCGTGAATGATTGCTCTGAATAAGATATTTATTTCTTTTTAAGGAAAAACTGCTGCTACACGCAGTTGACTCAGTTGGTTTATACTTGAGCAACTGTCTGGCAGTAAGGTCATTCCGTCTTGGTCCTACAGAATTTTAGTTCTCACAAGTTCCTTCGTCAACGATTCTGTAAGTTCGATTGTCTTTGGTATCATTAATCACACACAAAGATAAAAGACATAACTCGAAAAGTGAAACCCTTGATTGCCACATACTTCACACAATTGTTTTGTAACGTAATAGCGAACTATTCACTAACACTTCAGCGCTTTGTGATATATTGGTTTGGCATGTCATAAGCACATCGGTATAATACAAACAACGGACAGACAGACAGACAGACCATCATGGACAGACAGACCATCATGGCCATTATCACTCGTTACCGTAACTCGAGAAGAGCATCTATCATGTGAGACAGCGAACGTCAAACGGTTTGTCAGCTAAATATTTCCAGTTGATTCCCTAATGAAAACAACAAAAGCAGTTAACTTAAGAACCATGCATAGTGCAACTTACAAACAAGGTTTACATGATGCTAAGTTAAACGGCGATGAGAAATTAACATTAGTTTTCGATTACACGCCTATGTGAGCATTACATTACAACGCCCCTCAATTTTTTTTTCAAACACTCTTCACTTTGGTGACATTTCTAGTATTGAATGAAGAGATGAGATTTGCATGGTGTCACGCGGAACGTAATTCATTTCATTTCCAAGCATCTGAGTCACGCTTTGATTGTGAAAGTTCATAAGAACACTATAGTGATGGCACTGAAATACGCCTGTCGTTCAAGGCGAGGGGTATGGCTTAATTATAAGCTTCGGATCCTACGTTCAGGAACCAATCGTCGTCCTTAAAGAATTTCCGCGTACGCAATAGAACACGGTACCTGGTTAAACACGAAACAGTTAAGCACAAGCTACATGTAGTTTCCTACAGGAATGAAGTCAAGTTTTCAACGAGGAGGACTGTGGGTAAGACATGATATTCTTATTGTCACATCCATACCATGCATATTCTTATTGTCACATCCATACCATGCATATTCTTATTGTCACATCCATACCATGCATATTCTTTGTACAAATGAATTTGTTCTCTAGAGTATAATGTATACTCGCTTTGATTATAACTGATAATAAGAACCCCATGAAGATCTTACTGTCTGTTTTTTAGGATTTGTCCAACATTTGGATAACTTTCCCAGAATTGTCGGCTATACGAATCCAAACGTGGCCATAACGTTTGCAAGACATTATTAAAAAGGTATTCCACGCTAGTTATTCCTCAGATTAATTAATCGGTAAGCAATTGTCACGTGTTGTAAGTACTTCCTTGCCGTGCATTGACGTGGTAAATGGAGTTTCCGCGCGTGGATAAATCAGACATTAGGCTTTCCATTCACCGATTCAGCTGAACTTTATCATCTTTCGCCATGGTTCGTCTGACAAAAACGTACCGGTATCATGGCAGAATATGAGTTTGGCATACCAGTCGTAATTTATAGGATGGCTGAATCACATTCATGACCTCATGACCTCTCCGAATAGTCCAATATTTGAGCAAATTAGAAGACAGGCAATAATGTGTCGTATATTTCATCCCCTTTGAATTCAGTTGCATGTATCCGAAATTGTTTTGACTGGAGCGACGCACACATGTCATTTCCTTGGTCGCATCAAACTGACCTTTCCACAGTGTATTCTCATTATAAATTCGGCGTGTCTGTGAACACGGCGAAGAATGCTCGAACTCCGTCCGTTCATTGGCTGTTATCTCCAAAGATTGCTGGTGACAGCAACACCATGGCTGTGTTATCTTGATATCATCATTGGAAATTGTTCATTTGGTAGCCAGCAATTAACCAAATATCCTGCTGTTTTACACAAAGCCCCTGACATGTATTGCCTATAATTTTTGCTGAAATTTCATAAAGAAACACCCTAAATTGTGTGGGTGATATATACCTTATCAGCAAAACGTATCTCGAATAAAAACGAACTGATTCCCTTGAAGAATATCGAATTTCCTAACATATGGAAAACAAATAATGAACAATTAAACAATTATCTTTTGATTCACAAGGCAAATGCAAATGTTTCAGGAAAGTCATTCATTGGCAACCCAAGAAGCCTTTGTGAGATCTCTGGCGCTATGCTTCACATAAGTTTTGTCTAACTAACCCCACTCAACAAGGTACATCTACATGGCTTAACTTCCTTCTCATTAATGAAATGTTCATCGTACTCCATACAGCTACCACACACAGCTACCGCTGTTTGTACGATCTATACGTTAGCTTTATCATGAAACCTAGAAGCATTTCTAGTGTCCATGGTTATATAATAATAATAATATTTTATTTCAGACACTGGTGGTCCATATACAGAAAGAGAAGCTAATTAACTGTTTTACAAAATACAACGTGAGTTGGATCCACTCACAGTGGTCCATGAAGTGTCAGTGCCCAGTGGGCTCTCAGTGCTGAGTGCAATTTAACATCACATTCATTCAGGGTATATATCAGGTAATTATCGGAGTCATCAGCCCGCCTCTTCAAGCTGAAGATGGATTTACGAATGAGCTCACCAAACGACATCACTCCATTTATAACGAACATGTGACTTGCACTACAGTCTCGTCTATAGTGCATCAGCCATCTAAACGAATTGTTATACATAATTCGAATACTGTTATATACACCTTTGCCATAATTAAACCACATAGAACAACCATAAATATTAGAACAGTAAGAACGAAAGAGCATTTTCTTTACAATGTTACTGCAGGCACGAAATTTCCTCAACAGCATATTTGCTCTGACACACAGCTTCCTTGTTTGTGACTCGATATCGAGGTTATCACATAAATCACTCGCAAAAATATGTCCAAGATAGGAATATGAGTCGACAAACTTTAAAAAATTATTATTTAGGGCAACATTTGGAATTCTGTACAGGTGATAGCCCTTCGGCTTAAAAAACATACACACAGTTTTTTTCGTATTGTATACAATATCATGTGTTTCAGTATAATCTTCGCATTCCTTCACCAACCTTTGTAGTGACCTTGCGGATGGGCAAATCAGACACAGATCATCTGCATATATCAGATGATTCATAAATACCCCAGCAATGTTACAGCCTACTTTGGTGTTCGTTAATCTAGTATCAAGTTCATGCAAATAAATCGAAAAGAGACAGGGGGAGAGAACTCCGCCTTGCCTTACACCGTTGGATACATTAAAAAAGGTGGAAAACGCAGATCCCCACTCAACAGTGAACTTTTGAATTCTGCACCATATATGCACAATATTTACAATATACAACGGCCAGTCTCTGTCAATTAACTTTTTCAATAACGTCCAATGGTTGACCCTGTCAAACGCTTTGACGCGTCCATAAAACAAACATAGACTGGACTACCATTAGTACGGTAAAAATTTACAATTTCCTTTAGAAAAATATACACTGATCCGTTGATCTACCAGACTTAAACCCAAACTGGGAATCAGATGTGTACATGTGGGTTTCACACACAGTTAAAATTATTCGCTCAAGGATTTTGGACACAACCGTGGCTATTGCAATAGGTCTGTAGTTGTCAGATTGAGTGATGTCGCTAGATTTGTTCTTTACAATCGGAATAATGGAAACATACGTCAGCTCATCAGGCAAACTACCATGAAGTAAACGTGCTTATATTGATGATATTAAATATTATACAGAAGAACCTCGCTTTGAATATTTCTATTTAGCCGACAACTTGAACGATATATACCCACATTTTAAAGGTCTTAAATAACAGTCCAAATGAAACAACAATATTCCGATTTATACCTTCACGACAATGTAACGGGCTTACTCTCCTCAACTTCAAGACTAGTCCGAGCTTCCCCTAACACTTCTTCCTCGGACGATGGTTGATTTCTGACAAATTGTCCTGGGCCAGCAAGTTATATTCGCAAATGTCCGTTTAAATATCGTTAGATATGTTCTCGGGCCGCTTTTGTTCATATTACGAGTACGGCCAATCAGAAGCACGTACCAGGAACATGCCAGTGGAAATTTCCTTTTCCTTTGATCTCGGCGTGGGTAATGTCAGCTATAACCAAGTTCAAGCTGGCACCGATAGTCATGTCATATCAGTTAACTAATCGATCTACCTTACATTTAATTAAAGCATACCATATGAGAAGTTATAGCTAGAAATACCAAGAGCAATGTTTGGGATACCGTAACCTTAAAGCAAACAGGCATACAGAGAACGAGACCAAAAGAACAGTTTGTTTGACGAGAGATCAAGAGACAAGAACAAGGTTAGAATCCATGAATAACAGTAAACTTAACCCTGCACTCTTGGATCATAAGTTATAAACCACCAAGACCAACA
Organism: Hanleya hanleyi; assembly: GCA_036873755.1. Classification (NCBI taxonomy): domain Eukaryota; kingdom Metazoa; phylum Mollusca; class Polyplacophora; order Lepidopleurida; family Hanleyidae; genus Hanleya; species Hanleya hanleyi. The sequence goes on along the minus strand of JAVTVY010056752.1, from coordinate 18,644 downwards.
GCAAGTTCCTTCGGAGCTTATTGAGCTCACAATTGAGAAAAAGATTTATCATTCCAGCTTCCACAACAGCACGCATGTTATATTCAGAACGATTGGATTGAAACGAGCCAAATAATTTTCGGTCGCTTCTCACCCAATAATTATAGGTGGACGTGATGTACCCAATACTAATGGTCAAAAAATATAAGGTCGAATTTCGACCCAAAAGTTATTGAGCTCAGATATATTCTTTGACAAGTTATCTTTAGCAAGTTTGCCAGTGTAATACGATGGTTTACTTTAACATTTGCATATCCATATTCAAAATCCATGTTTGCAAATCCTTTTCGTTATGAGGTAGTCAATATCAAAATACATGTATTGACCATACATTTTAAACGCGAAGTTGAGACAGGTACCGCTGATTTTCGTAATGCAACCTCTTCAAAATCCTAAATATACGAATCCATCAAAAGCAGTTCGCATCACATAAGAATCATTCTCGCGTGTCGGATTACATATCGACAGATTTGTACTCTGCCCTTTATAGTGCCCAATTAGAAGCACCTATTCTTCACGTGCTCATCAATTGAAATTTCATAGTACATCTTTCGAAATTAACAAAATTTAAATCGGTTTGCGATAAATGAACATCGACCTCGCCGAACAGAAAAAAAAACACTTCGATCTCGGCGTGGGAGATGATAGCTGTCATAACAAAATATTCAGACTGGTCGGCTATCGACAACTAGATCGGTTATACACATCTAGATACAAATGATTTGATTTGACTGGTTTCGCGCAGATGATAACCATTGGAACACATGACCTGTAAATGTTGCTGGTGTGTGATAATGACGAGTTTATTCTAAGCTTCACCACTAAGAGTTCACGAATTGGAGCCAAATAAAGACGATGGCTCTACCTTATCATCTTTACTTGGCGCACTGTATCACTGCCTGTAAAACGTTGCGTAGACATTGAGTTGGTGTACGAAGATCGCCTTTCCTCTCAACCGAGATATAATCTTGTTCACGGAGAGCTATTTGAATCCAACACATGCAAACATGCAGACGTCGTATACATCTATGCACTGTTTATTTTCTTTGCTTCAACATCCAGTGCGGGTATTTACTTCTATATCTTTAACAACTATCGCATTGAAATGTTTGTTTTGATTTATATAAGTCATATAAGTCATAATTGAATATATGTTGTGATGCCAGTGAAGTTGAGTGTATAACCAAAAGTAACCAGTCTGACTACTTTGTCCAAGGTGACTTTAACGGGTATTTGTGCCAAAAATTGCAGAGTCGTGAGGTTTTCTAAAGTTTTGTACTTTCTTCGTATCGCGGTGGGATTTTTTACTGCCTTTGCGTGTTTATACCAACATACCCTTTAAACTTTATTATATCTTTTGAGAACAGACTATACGGTTAGTATCTGAACATAAATGTATATTTGTATCATACAGTGCTGTACCGATAATCAGAATGGCGAAAGTTGTGAAAAGAAATGTATTTCCCTCTATTCGTTACCATTATCTAAATATAGGCCATGGCATGAACCGTATGTCTGGCAGACACTAATTTAAGATTCCGTAAAATTATATACATTATGTCCCCATACAGTTTATATGGTTTTGCTCTAGTTTCCTACAGTATATAGCCTTGACAGTGTCGTCAATCCAAAGCAAGATCTCTAGATAGCATTGGGAATTACTAAGAAGGAACGAGCTTTGTGTACCGTATATTTATCTCTATAAACAAGTAAATATCCCAAATTAGGGTTCTTTTGAGGAATAATTGAATAGAGAATCGGAAGCTGGAGGATCATATACGGTACACGATATGTGTTCCATAGCAGGATTGTTTAACCTGTAAGAAATAGCCGACTCAAAAGATCAACTGTCTTAGAGTTTTTTCATTACAATTTGAAGTAACGTAGTTGACCAAAGTTAATGTTGTTAAGAAATAGTAAAGTTGTGAAAATTATGTCAATTTTGTTACCAAACTGTCAACTTGTTCATAGTCCGACGTGCAGACCCAACATGATATTTAATAATTTTTATGAAATGTTGCGTATGCCAGTAGGGCTATGTCAACTCAAGTAGCATCGTCTCAACGCACGGTTTCTTCACTTTAATAGCTAGGCTGATAGAACCCGTCCTCAAAGCCTATATGGTCAGGTATGATACTCATTGAATATAAGCCTATAAGAAAGTGAGAATCTGATTGGCGACCTAAAATGCCGTATTCCTAGCTGATTGGTTGGTGGAAAATGACCTCATTATCAGTAATCACATGGGATGTCCTTATCATCCTCCCCACAGCGCATGCTCCATTTCACAGGCTCATTTAACCAACCACCTCGCTGGGGGTCTAATAACAATGGTAATGGAGCCTGCGAAATGGAGTATGCGCTGTGGGGAGGTTGTCATTTAACATCCCCACCTCCAATAGCGGAAGTTGACCTTTACTACGTTGCTATATGACGTATGGGTAAAAAAAACAAACTTACGCACGGTTCAGTTTGCATCCGGCCGAACAACTCCTTCAGTTTTGCACATGAGCGAACTACTTTTCATATGCTCTGTCCAGATAAACAGGGAAAATAATCTCCAGATAATTCTTTTTAACGCTAAGTCAACAGAGGTATTATGCAGGCTTGAAAAAGTAATCGAAATGTTCGGCAAACATCTGTTTTACTATATATGATGTCACTTCCGCCGGTGTGCGCGCGGCCGGGAATCCTCTCCAAAAATCTGACTGGTGGCTGGGGTGTTATTAGACCCCCAGCGAGGTGGTTGTGTCCGTACAGGTACTAACTGTGGCAGCTATGTGTATTAGCCGTATAGATTACGATGCCCATGTAGCTACTGGGACGCAAACGGTACTTCACATGGGATTCCTGTCATTGCTCACGAACAGATTCGTTGTACAATTACAGAGTCGAATACCCTGGTACTTGCATCTACATTCAAATAATATATCAGCTAAGTCTCCAACAACGAGAGCTACTCAATGGAGGCCCACTGGAACTTCTCTCGCCCATTGATGATTTACTTTAGTTCAGCAAGTATGAAAACGTACACTCCACGCAGAGATTATAATATGAAAAAGCTTTGTTCAGAATATTACCTCAAATTCCAAAGCCCATATTCGTGATCAGTTAGTTGTTAAACCATCAAAAGTTTAGGTTGAAATAATCTGGGTGGTTCGTGGTGTTCAAAATATGCTGCCAATTAAGAAAATCTGACACGCTTCCTCACCCAAGGCAAAAAAAACGAAGTACATATGTATGTTTGCTATAGTGTTTATTTGTCTGAGCGATACCTCGGTCGAATTAAGGCTTAGAGAATGCGGCCCAGACCTGCCCCCAGACTACTTAAATGAACTAAATAAACATTCGAGTTTTCTCCTTAATTCCTCATAAGCCAGAAATTCAAATCTACCGCACATCCCCTGGGTCGAGTTCAACTCTAGGGGACGATGGATTGACGAAATACAATATCGTATATGGTTTAAGTTGATTTAAATATATATTGAAAATTGAATCTTACATAAAAGATGGACGAACAGAAATTGTCGTGGACGAGCAGCCATTCAACTGATAAACCTGACTGTCATCTAACAACATTTCTTACATGTAAGGGGAACTTTAACCTGAAAATCTGATTAATGAAATTTCCTCAGCCCTTGTCGGTCTTTTGGCGGGCTCTTCCCAATGGTTTGATGTAAGGCCATGAAAATTAACCCACTTGCCAATCTAGACATGAGAAAGAAACTGAAAGAAGAAAACTGAAAGATAAATTCATATTTACATTTATTGTCCCCCGCTACTTAGTAGGTGGGGGGACTTAGAAACACCGGTGTCCGTAATTCCGTAATTCCGTGATTCCGTAATTCCGTGATTCCGTAATTCCGTAGTTTCGTAATTCCGTAAGATTTTCTTGTCCGGACAATAACTCGTGAACGATTTAACCGATCAACTTCAAACTTGGGGTGTGCCTTGACATTGGCGAGAGGACGGTTGGGATTGTTTTTCAGCAATGTGCGTAATCCAATATGGCCACCCTCAGCCATTTTGGATTATAAGCAGTTGATCTTAGATTTTCTTGTCCGGACAATAACTCGTGAACGATTTAACCGATCAACTTCAAACTTGGAGTGTGCCTTGACATTGGTGAGAGGACGGTTGGGATTGTTTTTCAGCAATGTGGGTAATCTAATATGGCCGCCGTCAGCGATATTGGATTATAAGCTGTTGGATCTTAGATTTTCTTGTCCGGACAATAACTCATGAACGATTTAACCGATCAACATCAAACTTGGGGTGTGCCTTGACATTGGTGAGAGGACGGTTGGGATTGTTTTTCAGCAATGTGCGTAATCTAATTTGGCCGCCGTCAGCCATATTGGATTTTAAGCAGTTGGATCTTGTCCGGACAATAACTCGAGAATGATTCAACCGATCTACTTCATATGTGGGGTGTGCCTTGACATTGTTGAGAGGAGGATTAGGATTGTTTTTCAAGGACGTGCTTAATCCAATATGGCCACTATCAGCCATATTGGATTTCATTGGATTTTAAGCAGTTTGATCTTGTCCGGACAATAACTGGAGTACGATTCAACTGATCTACTTCAAACTTGGGGAGTGCCTTGACATCGGTGAGAGGACGGTTGGGATTGTTTTTCAGCAATGTGCATAATCCAATATTGCTGCCGTCAGCCATATTGGATTATAAGCAGTTGGATCTTAGATTTTCTTGTCCGGACAATAATTCGTGAACGATTTAACCGATCAACTTCAAACTTGTGGTGTGCCTTAACATTGGTGAGAGGACGGTTGGGATTGTTTTTCAGCAATGTGCGTGATCTAATATGGCCGCCGTCAGCCATATTGAATTATAAGCAGTTGGATCTTGTCCGGACAATAACTCGAGAACGATTCAACCGATCTAGTTCATACCTGGGGAGTGCCTTGACATTGCTGAGAGGAGGATTAGGATTGTTTTTCAAGGACGTGCTTAATCCAATATGGCCACCATCAGCCATACTGGATTTCATTGGATTTTAAGCAGTTTGATCTTGTCCGGACAATAGCTGGAGTACGATTCAACTGATCTACTTCAAACTTGGGGAGTCCCTTGACCTTGGTGAGATCCCGGTTAGGATTGTGTTTCATGAACGAGCATAATCCAATTTGGCTGCCATCTATCAGCGATATTGGATTATGTTGCATTTTAAGCAATTGCATCTTGTCTGGACAACAACTCTAGAACAATTCAACTGATCGACTTCAAACTTGCAGTTTGGCTTGACATCGGTGAGTGGACAGTTGTCATTGCTTTTCAGTTACCTGTGTAATCCAAGATGGCCACCATCAGTCATCTTAGATTTTCAGCATTTAGATCTTGTCTGGACAATAACTCTAGAACGATTCAACCAATCTACTTCAAACTTCGGGAGTGCATGGACATTGGTGAGAGGACAGTTGGTATTATGTTTTATGGATGTGCATCATCCAATATGGGTGCCATCCGCTGTATTAGATTATGTTAAGCTCATCAGCGATATCTCCATTTTCAAATCATACTCTTCATCAATGATATGAGATATCATCGACCAAAAAAAATCGACCATAGAGGTCCAAGGCCCCCGCAGCAGCAGCGCCAGTTATGGTGGATGTAATCCACCATAACTGGTGCTGCTAGCGGGGGACATGGACCTCTATGGTCGATTTTTTTTGTATTTAATTGATGTACAAGTTGCCACAATACTGGCCCATTTGTTTTCCCATCTAGTACCTACAAGTGAAAATATTAATTTTATTAATTTTTCATTTCATATTCCTGTATTTCTCAGGTGAATCCCACTTTATATCGAGCTAATATCAATCAACCCGGTTGTATTGTTTGACACTTGTAGATTTGACGCTGCATTTTGGCTTCTTTTACTTAACTTGACAGGCCTATTGACTAAAATAAGTGTTCAGAATAAATGTAAATATGGAATTAGTTGTTTTTTTATATTATTATTATTATTTCTTCTTCTTTCAATATCTTTGTCGTATCTAGATGGACACGTGGGTGAATTTTCATCACCTTACTCCAAACCATTGGAAAGATATCGGCAAAAGTCGGAGTCGGATATGGGAAAATTGATTTTCGGGTTAACGTCACTCGTAGACAACGTCCTACCGGTATATTATGATGGCCATTATCTTACTGTATAGATACCGTATATTTGTTTTACATCAGAGCGGCTGTTCATTCGAGAGTAAGCAAAATTGCACTTCCTCTTTTGTATTCATAATCATTTCAGACAAACTTCCTGCTTAGATAAACTAGTTTGGTGAACAATTTGTGGTTGAGATGCGCTTTATCAATTAAAACAGAAAGTTCATGGGGCCATCTCGGAGTAGCACTTGAGTGTTTTCTGTTTAGCGTTCATAACAAGATGGCGGCCTATTTGGTATTTAAACGCCAAGATTTACAACCGCTTGACACGAACTGCAGACAAAATAACATATACCGATATAAACAGGCGAAATGGTACATACTGCCATCTCTCGCAAACAAACATGATTCATGCTCTACTCCTCATCTTGCGATATTGCGTTCCATTACATGGCGCGATTATAGCGCCCTTGGAGGTATATATATTACAGTGTCCCTGGTGGCAACTACAAGTGTGCAACACTATGCGTTCCTTCCTACTATATTCTACTAATGAATCAGAAGACACACTCCTCATTCTCTATCGACCTGATAACATGTCTCGTTTTCAAGCTATTCGACTTGTGTATAAAGATGGCTTGTTCCATGAGGAGAGAAGTTATTTGTAAAATGGCGTTTGATTAGTCTATACTTCTATACTTTTGGTCTCAGTTATACCCAGAATTTCAGCTACTTACTCCACCCGTTTCTTTGTCTCTCTGCTTGGACATTCGGATGGCAAACTCTGTTCAATGAATTAAAAAGCCCCGTCCTCAGAGAGACCCTCCATCTCTACATTCCCCTGACCATATCCATATATACTTCAAAATATATGTGTTGGGAGCAATGGAAAATTGAGCGCCTCTCGCGACACATGAGCAAGCGCAAGGGTATTAGGAAAGGTGACATCGTGTACATTTAACATGGCGTGAAATTGGAATCAGTATACACGCGTTCTTAATATATACGCGTATTTTTCAGGGGGGGGGGGGGGGGGGTTCGCTATATTCCGAAGTATCCATTGTCATTCATTCTAATACAGGTCTATTCATGCTTTGAAAAGATAGTCGCGTTGAAAACTTGTTTGGGTGTGAGGCATTTATAGACTTCAGCTATTTTCTCGCTTGGCCGAATAGGGGTTGGACAAAGGAACAACTGCCTGACTGAGGTATAAAGGGAACAAACGAGACGGGTGCTCCATAGCCTTCGAGCATTCAGTCATTCCCTGCGATACAAAAGTCGCACAAAAACGATTCTGTCTTAGGGCATGAATAGGTCTCTATCAAACTGAATGACAATATGAGAATAGAACATAGCGAAAACGGGTGTATATTGATTCTCTTTTCACACGATGTTATAAGTTCACGAGATTGTTTACGTGGTCAAACGTTTAAGAGGTTAAAATTTCACGAGGTCGAGAGTTCACGAGGACAAAATAGCACGAGGTCAAGAGTTCACAAGGTCATATTTGCATGAGGTCAAACGTTCATGAGGTCAAATAACGTTACCTATACATAACCTTTCCCCTTGCTCTTGCTCGTATATCCTACGGCGCTCAAGTTTACACTACTGTAGGATTTATTTAGCCTAACATTAGTGACATTTATTTAATGGAAATAACCTCTGCTTAGATGTTCGCTTACAACATTACACAACAGTGATGTATGGACGTGTTAGCAAATTCCGGATGATTTAAGGGCAAAGGTAATGATTTGACAGGTTACAGCTTGTAAACGAGGAGAGACTGCTACGATAATTTGTTCTTCCGTGGAAAATGCTAACTAGCATTAGAAATGACATATGCGAATAGTTCATGATCTCGACATAAACGTATAAATTAATTTGGCTATTCCGCTACGTCTTCATGAATGGTAAGAGCAACATTTCGATCAAACAGGGACAGAATATAACTGGGATATGAAATGCGGTACCTCTGTATGGTATCAACATAACAGCACCCGTGTTCCGGTTGTACGTGTAGACGGGTGGTCTGTCAGTCGATATTCTCAGAGAAAATGGAGGAATTTAACTTATTTGAGCGTTTACTGATCATTGTGATATATATTTCGAGAAAGGAATATTTTTGGATAGCAAATCTATGAATGTGATGTTGTGGTTGATCATCCTGTCAGGTCATTTATATAGGTTATAGTGGACACGAGGTGTGTTGTGTCAGTTCTATTCAGACATCAAATTCGTATAGCTACATCCAAATGATAGTTTCAACAGACCGCAATTCATCTCTCCTGTACCGGGTAATTTATTAATATCGCAGCCTTTATACATTTATAAATAAATTTGAGAATGTCAAATATAAAATCATAACAAAAGATTAATCTAAAACAGGTTGTGGCCTTGAAAACAGGTTTGCGGTCTTATATGTCAGAAATGAAGTGTTGAGTGTCGCGTTTAGAACCTTTCTTTCCAATAGTAAAATACGACATATCAGCTCGATAGAGAGACAAAGTTCAGTTAAACGTCTTGTTAACATCAATGGGATTAATTTTTTTCATTAGTTTGCTAAAATCATCGCCCGTTTCTACAATTACATAAACTTGTTCTAATCTACCTGATGAAGTAACATGTGATATTCCCAGCACCATAATTGTTCTAAAATGATCCATGTGGTTGTGGTTGTGGAAAGTGATATATTTCTAAGTTTATTCGTTCCAAGCTATACGAAAAAACAAACAAATTTTCTTAAATTAGTTTTACAATCAAAGAAAACTCCACCAGGTGATATTTCATGGACTTTAGCTTCTTTCATCTTCTCCGAAACACAAAGCTTCTGTGCGTTACCTAATATTACGTCTCGATGCCCCCTCTTTTATTCCCTGTATGGGACTTTTATTCGATATCATGTGAAAAGTTCAAACGCCGAAACATGAAGCAAAAAGTGGGGTCAAGATTTATGTCGCTATAAAAAATTGCCTGGTGAATTGCTCCTGAACTTTAGTCTACCAAACGGGACAGACTCCGCTTCAGAAGTGGGTTGACATAACGCATGAATCAAGTCTGTCATCTTATATGATGTACGTGACTGCTGAGAGCTAGCGTAACGCTCTCCATTGTCTGATAGTAAATTGCTACCGTCCTGTTCTCTTTACCATAATAATATCACATTATGCCATGGGCGTTAAATGTATCATATACTTGCGCAAAATCTGATCAGCTTCATTTTCCTCTCTTATATACGATAGTTTATTGTTGTGTGTGTATTTAATGATGCAGAAATTATAATTTGGCATGGAGTTTATCCACAATAAGAAGAGATCGGGTTGGGGGGAGCGGGGTATGAAATCATATTTATTTATTAGATACAATGTGTCTCACGTTAAATCATACTCACTCACTCACTCACTCACTCGAGAACTTCAATTTATCTAATATCAGCGAGTTAGAATGTATCTCATGTACGAGAGTTTTAGTTGGACTGTATCTCATGTACCGGTACGAGAGTTTTAGTTGGGATGTATCTCATGTACGAGATTTTTAGTTGGAATGTATCTCATGTTCGAGAGTTTTAGTTAGAATGTATCTCATGTACGAGAGTTTTAGTTGGAATGTATCTCATGTACGAGAGTTTCAGTTTCAGTTGGAATGTATCTCATGTTCGAGAGTTTTAGTTGGAATGTATCTCATGTACGAGAGCTTCAGTTGGAATGTATCTCATGTACGAGAGTTTCAGTTGGAATGCACTTCATGTACGAGAGTTTCAGTTGGAATGTATCTCATGTACGAGAGTTTCAGTTTCAGTTGGAATGTATCTCATGTTCAAGAGTTTTAGTTGGAATGTATCTCATGTACGAGAGTTTCAGTTGGAATGTATCTCATGTACGAGAGTTTAGGCCAAATTTAATGCAAAATCCGTGCAATTTTCAGACTCTGATTGAATTTTCCCCTTAGTTAATCTCAAATCTCTGTTTTATGTTCTATTTTATGATTTTGCTCAAAAATCGTCACATTTACTCAGTAATATAAGTAAACCAAGCAATACCACTGCGCCCCCCAAGCCACCCTCAGAAACGCTTCACTGCCAGCGATAGTAGGGCAAACCAAACGAACCAGGTAGATGCGACATATAATTTAGAAATCTTTAGACGACTTTGCTGAGCCAGTAACCCCAATAGAAGGAGACAGGGTGTATCCACCATTAGATGACAGATGTAATAAATATACAACCTATGTTAACACAGAAGCGAAGTAAAATTAATGGTACATTGTACCTTTTTTATGGCTTTATGGCTTTAAACGTAAATCATGCATTACTTTATCAATGCTTTCCAGTAAGTATGGAAATATCAAACGCGACTTATATGTACTTTGACGAGCCAATGACTCTGACTTCTCTAATGCGTGAAATGTAAACCTGTGAAAAGAAGACAGATTTACTGTCTCATTCATTTGAGGACCCATGAAAATGGACGGAGTCATACACGGAACGCATTTTAGCATTCAACGCAAGGTATACATTGATAAAAGCGGCTGATCCAAAGGCCAGTGGGTGATATCATTCTCTGTCGCAATGTTGGAGACTTTGTAAGCTGTCGGATACGTCCCGGCAGTCTTGAAAATCAATACAATTTAATTTGTATTGTGCAATACACCCTCAAACGTGAAAAAAAAAAAAAAAAAAATACACGTACGACAATATCTGCCTTCTGTTTGTCCCAGTTTCGTCCATCTCTATATTTAAACTTTGTCGACTTAGGGCGAAGGCTTTCAAATAACAAGCTCCATGATAAAATATCATCCAAACTATGACCAGAAGTTGAACAAATCAGGGATATCACGATAATTTTTATCTCAAGAAGCTATTATATCAGTATACCGGAAAAGCAATTAGACGAGAGTAGTAACCATGTATGCACCCCAGGATAATTGACACAAAACGAGAGAATCATTCAAGGAATTCATCAATAATATCACAGTATGTCAACTGGAGAGTTAAACCGATTTTACAAAACAACACACTCCTCTGAATCATAGTGGGATATTAGATCTTACGACATACCTATTTTCATTCGCATCGCCGAGAAAAATGAGTAATACTTCCAGCAAATTGATTACACATTCATGCAACTCCTGTATGATAGACCAAGCATGCACAAAACATTCAATCTATCTTAACAAACTATTAGAAACTAGATAAGTGTTATTGTCTCCAAAATCTATATAAACCTTTGAAGTACACTATAATGGAGAAACAAACAAGCTGATATGACATGCGACAAACCCTATCAGTTGTTATGTTATTGAAGCAAAAAAAATTATATTCTGCACAAAAATCTGTTTCGTACAGACAAAGTACCCAAGTTGTATATTGTTATCGCTCAAAAGTGGGTCAAAGGTGACGTAAATCAACGTCGACTGACGTTCAAAATTCGACACCTTGAACCAAAATAATATTTTGATGCAACATCACGGCAATTATGGTTACTTCGAAAATATTAGATTTGTTTTGGTTTAAGGTGTCATACTTTATGTTTCGGTAACTATATAGTTCTTTGCTTTCCCACCTAACCTTATCTGTCTATTTTAATTAGTGATCTACATTCGAGCTGACGAAAAATGGTTCCGATAAAGTATCCTTTTACAGCGTGCATATCAAGCTGAACTCTACAAAATTATTATATTTTCATGATATTTATGATTCATCACGTTTTAAAGATCATTTAAATTCTTTCTGAATAAAACGCGATAAAAATTTGTTTCGAGTTCCGAGGTTCTATTCTATACGATGGCGTGATAATACATTGATGTGTGTGACACCGACTGGCCTCCTGACTTAAACAGTTAAGGTAAATCCAAAAACTGTATTGAGGTCAAAGCAGAGAGCCAGTTGGTGTGTGGTCCGTGCCCAACCAAAATGCCAAAAGGTAAACGACACCCCTTGTATTGCCTTTTACGGTGTTATTGGCCTTTGTCTCCGGGAACATCAATGGATTATGACGCGATCCTATGCAACTTTTGCTGAGGTACAAGAAGAAAATATTATGGCGCTTTATAGAGAAATAATCGAAAGTTATTTAAAACGTGATGGATTATAAATATCACGAAGAAATGATGATCATTTTGTAGATTAAGTTTGTTTTACAAGCTGCAATATGGAAATCATACGTAGTCAAAAATGTGATCAGAGGCAGGACATTTATAGCTAGTTTGGCGTTCAAGTACCGTACGTCTTATCATTTGAACCTGTGATGTCTGTCTATGTTTTTATAGCTCGATAAGCACGCTACGTAGAGATACAATATATACGCCATTCGAAAGGTATTCATCAGGAGATTGGCATAGGCTTATTTTTGACGGGGTTCCCTGCGGTGGCGGGATGGCCACGCCCATATATTTTTTCCTAGATTATAAGTGTATTATTGCTACAGACAGATGGGAGTCAGAACAGGACAGTCAGGTTGCAACCAAAATAAACAGATCACACTAAAACCCGTGAAATTGTTTACATAGTACAATAGATGATATCAAGGTCATAGGAGTGAGACCAGGGGCCGATTTCATGAAACCTCACTTGAGACAATTTTCACACTTGAAAGTTCAAGTGCACTTGAAAATCTCCCTTGACTTGAGTTTATGCTTTTCGTGAAAGTTCACTTGAACCTGAAATCGCACTTGAGTTCAAGTTTGGCATGACCTCCCTTGAAAACCGCACTTGAAATAAAAACGTACTTGAAATGACCAATACGACGGGAGATGGTGTCGCAAAATAAGTTTGTTTGATCTGCCCATGTATCATAATACACGTAGGGGCATTGTTCTTCATCTCATAGGGCCAAACATGGCACAGACATATTTATTTGACACCTCAAATTCTACCGATCGGCTTCGGCGCATCAAGTATTTTGAGCATGCACTTGATTCTGCGGGGGTACTATTTATTACCAAATCGCACAAAAGAGTTCCAAAAAGGTCACTTCAAACATCACTTGACCAAGTGCGGCCAAAAACGTTTGGTGAAACACAACTTGAGATGTTTTTGAAGTGCACTTGGTCAAGTGCGAAAATCGCCCTTGAAAAATTCAAGTCAAGTGAGGTTTCATGAAATCGGCCTCAGTACTAACCTTAATCCCAGTCTAGCTCAGGAACCATGGCCAATTTCATCTCCATGACGACCTAAATTTGTCACATTGTATCATTTGTTTGTACAGTCTAGAGTCAAAGATCAGAATCCCTACCCAATTATACGAACTAGGGAGAACAGAATGAATAGTATGTAAAGTGAATAATGGACATGCACGGTACACCCCATTAAATCAGTGTAGAACCTGTGGTATACATGTATTCAGAGGTTATTTTTATTATGATAAGTACAAGCATTAAATCCTACATTCAGCAGATAGCCGTCGTCTAAATTGTGTTATCCGACAACTCGATATCTGTTTGATGTAGAAATACAATTTATACGGCATTTTAAAGTTCTTGCTCAAGAGAATGATATAAAACTATTTTGGATGGGGTCACAGGGGTTGGGGTGGGGCTGGCCCTCTGTGGGGCACATGTACAGGTATGCTGAGGGTGTCCGTATGAATACGAGTTTCAGATCCTGCATTCAGTTGATAACCGTCGTCCACATTGTGTTGCCACTCGGTTTAATCATATAAGAATAGCGTCATCGCATGGCCCTGGTTTTGATACAATGATTTATTCCGACCGAGAAGACAAATGATTTTACTCCGCACTCTTAAACCTGTAATCACAACATTTGTATATTGCTATCTCTTAACATTTAATGTCTACAACAATTTTCTGAAAATGACATTTTAACATCTGTCCAATCTGACTGACATTACTGGCTTACCCATTCATATATGTGTATTGGCTAAGATCACATTATACCTTGTATATATACTGTACGTATAGAGCTGTTTGTAACTTTGTTTACTGCTGAAGATGCTATAACTAATAGCGAAATATACAGAATGAAATTGTCATCCCTACTCGGAGTTGCTTTTCTTCTCTATTATTGGAAAATCATCAGTGGTTCCAATGGATTCTGATATATATCACCTATTCCTAACTCAGGAACCACTGGGCATGCAGTCACGATTCATATCTCATCGGACAGCTCTGACGAATGGGAGTGCCATGCATTTTTATTTTGTTCTGGACAAGGGGGCTGTAAACCATTAAAGAGCTGCCCATGCGGTAGTATCAGAATTGTAAAACATTAAATCCCTGAACTTTTTTCGTGAATATGAATTACATTGTGACCTACATGCGTGACCTACATCCTATATTAGTGGGCCATTCAGCGCTAGTCTGACGAAATTTGTGCAAATTGGCTTTGAAAGAAAACTACATTTTAATATTCTCCAATATCAACCTTTCTCATGTCTGTGTAAATAGAGAAATAATGTACTTGTATTTAATTACATGATCAAAGCGTGAAGGGAATTGAATTCAAGCTGTCTGCTTGATTAAACCCGTTAGTAAAGTATAGGCCGTTCCTTTCTAAAGGTTTTTTTTTAATTTTAGTATCTATTCATCAGATTAAGAGCAGATAATACTGGTTATAGCATTTTGATATGGGTATCGTTTAATGGCCATAACCCTGAATATATAAGAAAATTTGGTTTTTACCCCTCGGCCTTTTGGCCTCGGGGTATTGTCGTCGCCATGTATGTCCGTCCGTCCGCCCGTCCGTTACCGCATTCTAGGCAAAACCGCTTTAGATACAACCACCAAATTTTGAGCACTTATTCATCTAGTGCTAAGTCAGACGCCTATCGAAAGTGGCTCCCCTTCGGCCCATATTTTACAGAGTTATGCCTCTTTACAGTTATATTAATTTCTATTTATGTCCTATATGCTTGAACGTAACCAACTATATCTGCAGAACTATGTTTGATATAGCTACTATATATATAGAAACTTATTTATATTGTTGTATTCTAGAAGGCAATAAAAATTACTCGTGTCGGCCCTTATTTTATGCCCCTTTTCGGGTGCAGTTATCTTTGATTTTGTGATATATGTATGAATGTAACCAGTTATATATAATTAACTGTGTTTGGTACAGCTATCAGATTTGAGGAAACTTTTTTACCCCTCGGCCAAAATTTGGCGGAAGGGTATTGTCGTCGTCATGTACGTTCGTCCGTCCGTCTGTCCGTCCGTTCGCCTGTCCGTCTGTCCGTCACACCTTTCTCGTTATCAAGATATCTTTAGAACGACTTACCCTAGGCACACCAAACTTGCAGTGCACATTCATATGCTTGTGACACAGAACCCTATTGAATTTATGCGAAACCATTAATCTTGTGTATCTCGGGTACCATTTGGCTACCCAGTGTGAAACTTGGTATAGATCATCGATGCATCAAGAAACTTCAAAGGAATGACCAAACCAGCTTCCCTGATTCGGTGGAAACCTTGGCGGCCATTTTTAATTTATGCAAAATCTTTAATGATGTATATCTCTGATACCACTTAAGTGTTCTATACGAAACTTGGTATACAGCATCGATGTATCAAGAGACTTGCAATGAATAACCACATTAGTTCCTCTGATTGGCGGGAAGGATGGGCGACCATCCTTAATTTATGTTAAATCATTAATGATCTCTATCTCTGATACCGTTCAAGTGCTCGATGCAAAATTTGGAATACATCATTGATGCATCAAGAGACTTATGTGATGAATAACGGTTTCTCTGATTGGACGGAAACCTTGGTGGCCATCTTTAATTTATGCAAAATCTTTAATGATGTATATCTCTGTTACCGTTCAAATGCTCGATGTAAAATTTGGTATACATCATTGATGCATCAAGAGACTTATGTAATGAATAACGGTTTCTCTGATTGGACGAAAACCTTAAGAGGCTATTTCTAATTGCAAACTTTTTGGTAATCTGTATATTTGTCACTTGACTGTTTGATGTTCCTGACTTTTTGGTTTAAATTGAAAACATTATGAATGGCTGGAGCCCAGAGCCGAGGGTTTTTTCAGATGCGCAGCTTCGTATTATCCAGTCGCATTCTAGATGCCTACAAAAAATTTAGTTGTCTCGGCCCATATTTTATGGAGTTATGCCCCTTTCGGATGTAATAATCTCCGATTTTGTGACCTGTAGTTGAATGTACAAGTTATATCTGCAGATCCGTGTTCGGTACAGCTGCTAAATTTTGAAAACTTATATATCTAGTTGTATTCTAGAAACGTACAAAAAAATCGTCTTGGCCCTTATTTTCCGGTGTAATAATCTTGGATATGCTTCAATGTAACCAGTTATATCTGAAGAACTGTGCTCGATACAGCTACCAAATTTTGGAAACTTACTAATCTACCTGTATTCTACAAGCCTACAAAAACTTATACCTCTCGGCCCTTATTTTACAGAATTGGACCCTTTTTTGTGTATTAATCTAAATATGATTTTGTGATATATTTATTCTTGAATGCAGCTGTTATATATATGCAGAATTTATTATATTTTCTAAACAGGACCATTCTGGATGATAAGTATAGATTTGGAGCTCTTTAAATCAAATATCTGATGTTAGATTTTCCTCTTTTGCTATATCATACTAAACACATATAGTTATTGCTGAATATGTAATAAAAACAGGGAGTCACCATTTTCTTTTTTTTTAAATATTGGTATTACAGATAAATGGAGCCTTTCCAATACTATAACCAGGAATAGGTGAGGTTGGGCAATCATGGTGGCCCTGGAGAATATTCTTGGGTGTACATCTGGAAGGCGTTTGCTTATTTGTTGAAAATGGATACGGTACAAGGGAATTGTGAGGAATATCACAACTTGCATAGCCTTCTACACCGGGAAAACTTTGCGCTATCTGATCGTTGATTCTATAATGCCAGCTTTTGGTCAGGCCTACCACACAATCGGAGCGTCAGTAACACGCATAAATGGTTCTGCTGTGTTCAGTCCTATTTTGAATAGTCTGGGCTTTCGTGTTTTCTACCTGATGTATAAAATTCGACAAATAACCATGTTATAAACCCTATAAGCACAGGGAAATGATTTTTTGTGCATAAAGAACTCTTTCACATCAACTTGCAGCTTTTAATTACATTTTTTCAGCTAAAACGGCTACCTTCTGTGGTTTCGAAGATGAGAGTAACTTATGTGGATTCACCCAGGAAAATGTTACCGACTACTTCAACTGGACACGTGCCCGGGGGAGCACACCGTCCAGCAACACTGGACCGGAGCGTGATCATACATGTGGAAGCCCTGGGGGTAAGTGTTACAAAATTTCTTGATGACACATTGTGTGAATAAAACATAACCTCAAGTAATCAATCCATAGAAATGGGATTGACTAAACTATATCTACTCAAATTCAGTGAATTGTATAACTTTGGTACGAGCAATGTTAAACGTAAGTTTTATGTGTTTTAAGTATACGGTCACTGAGGGAAGAAAGTAGTTAGTACAGGACAGTTGATAAAAATAAATAATTCGCTTAATCATATCTGGAGACTGCGGGTGACGCCTAATACATCAAAGTATAATTATCACGACATTTTTCAGTTTATTTTCTTCATTTGGCGTTGAATTTAAGACAAGTTCTGACAAACAGGAGTGAAAGGTGTAACCGCAAGTAGTAGGGACACCGCAAATTGAGTAGTTAGCGCCTCACTGCGCATGCGCAGACCTGTGTGTGACGTCACAATTGAGGAGGTTTTGGGGCGGTATTGGGGTGGTGTGACAAAAAAGTGGGCGTGGCCTATGTGAGTGGGTGGGTTCAAAATGGCGGCTTGTTTTGTTGTTTTTGTAAGATAATGTGCCGCCATTTTGACCCCACCCACTCACCTTGTGTACTGATTGACCTGTAGGGTGAGTGGGTGGGTTCAAAATGGCGGCTTGTTTTGTTGTTTTTGTAAGATAAGGTGCGGCCATTTTGAGCCCACCCACTCACCTTGTGTACTGATTGACCTGTAGGGTGAGTGGGTGGGTTCAAAATGGCGGCTTGTTTTGTTGTTTTTGTAAGATAAGGTGCCGCCATTTTGAACCCACCCACTCACCTTGTGTACTGATTGACCTGTAGGGTGAGTGGGTGGGTTCAAAATGGCGGCTTGTTTTGTTGTTTTTGTAAGATAAGGTGCCGCCATTTTGATGACCATTGTATACAGGTGCCTTATACCATTGTATACAGGTACATCTGACCATTGTATACAGATGCCTTATACCATTGTATACAGGTGCCTTATACCATTGTATACAGGTGCCTTATACCATTGTATACAGGTGCCTTATACCATTGTATACAGGTGCCTTATACCATTGTATACAGGTACATCTGACCATTGTATACAGGTGCCTTATACCATTGTATACAGGTACATCTGACCATTGTATACAGGTGCCTTATACCATTGTATACAGGTACATCTGACCATTGTATACAGGTGCCTTATACCATTGTATACAGGTACATCTGACCATTGTATACA
>JAVTVY010056751.1:0-30469 GCA_036873755.1 Hanleya hanleyi | reverse complement strand
AGAAGTATTAGTCCGGACAAAATTGTATCTACAGGATGGACAAGCCGATCCTGTACCCCTCCCCCAGCTTTATTGCGGGGGGGGGGGGGAGAGAGGGTATAATGATGGAATATTATAATGTAAAATACTGCTTGCTGATCAGGTTATCAGTGCACTCATTACATGAATATTTGAAGAAATTTGGTAATTTTGACCAAATATTTCAGGTCATAAATAAAGAGATGCACATCTTCAAACCATATTAAACCTGTGTAGAAAGTTTCAGAAACATCCAGTAATAACTGTGTTATTACTGGAGAGGGAATAATGGAATATTATAATTGAAAATACTGCTTGCTGATCAGGTTATCAGTGCACTCATTACATGAGTATTTGAAGAAATTTGGTAATTTTGACCAAATATTTCAGGTCGTAAATAAAGAGATGCACATCTTAAAACCATATTAAACATGTGTATAAAGTTTCAGAAACATCCAGTAATAACTGAGTGACTAGTTAATTACACAAGAACATGCTCTATATATATTGGAATATATGCAGAAAATCGACAAAGTCCAAGTCTGGATAAAGAAGGCCTGGTAATTTTGACCAAATATTTCAGGTCATAAATAAGAGATGCACATCTTCAAACCATATTAAACATGTGTACAAAGTTTCAGAAACATCCAGTAATAACTGTGTTACTAGTTAATTACACAAGAACATGCTCTATATATTGGAATATTTGCAGAAAATCGACAAAGTCCAAGTCTGGGTAATTTTGACAAAAATTAATATTTCATGTCTCAAATAGGAGATGCAAATCTTCAAACATGTCTACAAAGTTTCAGAACCTTCTGATAAAAATAGTAGGAGTAGTTGATAACAATAGAAACTTTTCTCTACATGGGAATAGATCCTGAAAATGGTAAAGTCCTATAAAGTTAAAAACGTCATAAATATGTCAAAAATTATAATTTCGCCTTGTAAATATGACATGCACAACTTCAAACCATAGGTAACACATATGTAAAGTTTCATTAAAATAGAAGCAAAATCTTAGGAGTAGTCCGGACAAAATTGTGTGATCCTGAAAATGGCAAAGTCCTATAAAGTTCAAAACGTCAAATATGTCAAAAATAAAAATTTCGCCTTGTAAATAGGACATGCACATCTTCAAACCATAGGTAACACATATGTAAAGTTTCATTTAAAGAGAAACTAAATCTTAGGAGTAGTCGGGGGAAAATGTGTCTACAGTCAGACGGACGGACGGACAGACAGACAGACGAACAAGCCGATTCCAGTATCCCCCCCCCCTAACTTCGTTGCGGGGGATATAATAAATACTATGCTATCACATTATATAGACTGATGACTACTTCTTACTGTGTAAAATGAATTCTCTAGGCCCACTAAACTTTAGTACTGGTAATAAGGAGAAATGGCATATTCGGTTGAATTTCTGTATCATTTCTCTCAACCTTATGGGAATATAATTTTTTGTTAAATATTTAATTTTTTGTATTGTTATTTTTGATTTCCATTTTACATTAGGTATTCTCATGGTTATACTGGTAGATTATTGTTGTTGCTTCATGGCGTGGTGGAGGGTAGTAGCCTAGCTATATAATGCTTTCACTAATATTAGAGTGTACTGTATATAGCCACACGATTTATTTATTTATTTTTATTTATTAGACTTCGAAATCGAATCAGGATCAGTGCAACAGGTGACCAGCACCTATAGTAAAGCACTCTCCACATACATCAATACATTCATACACACAAGTAACACATATATAAATATAAGAAGGAAAAACAATTATATAAAAATTAAAGACGAACTGATAAAAATTCAAGGATATATACACACAATTAAATTTAGGCATGCCGTTCTGCTGTAAAATATGAGATTTATCACAAGATTGATGTATAAATATATGATCACGGCTTGGTGTTCCAACGTAAAAATGATGAAAACAATTAACAATAGGCATGGCTTGAAGGTATGTAGCAAGCACACAACACTGATTACACCAGGCGACAGCGTGGACAGTGACATGTGCTGACCCACGAACAAGAATTCTCGGAATCGAACTTCTCGATAAATATATTAATATAATACCTCACTAATTGTGAACGATAAGCATTTAAGCTCAAAGGTACTACTGTATTTTCGTACGGCTTCAGGTTCCATGTATAAAACACTCGATTAAAGAACGAGTGACGAAATGATTCGGATCTGAATTTGGGCATTTTCATTTTGTTTTTTGGAGATTTGAATGAAACATATTTATTACCCCTCGGCCAAAATTTGGCCGAAGGGTATTGTCGTCATGTACGTCCGTCCGTCTGTCCGTCACACCTTTCTCGTTACCAAGATATCTTTAGAACGACTTACCCTAGGCACACCAAACTTGCACTGCACATCTGTATGCTCGTGACCCAGAACCCTATTGAATCTGGACCTGATTGGTTGGAAACTTTGGCGGCCATATTTAATTTATGCGAAATCATTAATCTTGTGTATCTTAGGTACCATTTCTCTGATCAGTGTGAAACTTCAAAGGAATGACGAAACCAGTTTCCCGGATTCGGTGAAAATTCTTGGCGGCCATGTATAATTTATGCAAAATCTTTAATGATATATATCTCTGATACCATTCAAGTGTTCTATACGAAACCTGGTATACAGCATCGATGTATCAAGAGACCTGCAATGTATAACCACATCAGTTCCTCTGAGTGGCATGAAGGATGGGTGGCCATCTTTAATTTATGCGAATTCATTGATGATCTCTATCTCTGATACTGTTTGAGTGCTCGATGTAAAATTTGGTATATATCATCGATGCATCAATAGACTTACGATAAATGAAAGTTCTGGCATTTCTGATTGGGCGGAAACCTTGGTGGCCATCTTTAATTTATGCAAAATCTTTAATGATGTATATCTTTGATACCATTTCAGTGTTCTATATGAAACTTGGTATCCAGCATCAATGTATCAAGAGACTTGCAATGAATAACCACATCAGTTCCTCTGAGTGGCGGGAAAGATGGGCGGCCATCTTTAATTTATGCAAAATTATTAATGATCTATATCTCTGATACCGTTCAAGTGCTCGATGTAAAATTTTGTATACATCATCGATGTATCAATAGACAGTTCTCGTTTTTCTGATTGGGCGGAAACCTTGGTGGCCATCTTTAATTTATGCAATATCTTTAATGATGTATATCTTTGATACCATTTCAGTGTTCTATATGAAACTTCATTAATGATCTCTATCTCTGATACTGTTTGAGTGCTCGATGTAAAATTTGGTATATACATGTATCATCGATAAATGAAAGTTCTGGCGTTTCTGATTGGGCGGAAACCTTGGTGGCCATCTTATTTATGCAAAATCTTTAATGATGTATATCTTTGATACCATTTCAGTGTTCTATATGAAACTTGGTATACAGCATCCATGTATCAAGAGACTTGCAATGAATAACCACATCAGTTTCTCTGAGTGGTGGGAAGGATGGGCAGCCATCTTTAATTTATGCGAAATCATTAATGATCTCTATCTCTGATAATTTTCAAATGCTCGATGTAAAATTTGGTATACATCATCGATGCATCAACAGACTTATGTAATGAATACCGCTTTGTCTGATTGGACGGAAACGTTCGAGGCCATTTCTAATGGCAAAATTTTTCATAATCTGTATATTTGTCACTTGACTGCTTGGTGTTCCTGAAGTCTTGCTTCAAATTGAATACATTATGAATGGCTGGCGCCCAGAGCCGAGGGGTTTCAGATGCGCAGCTTCGTATTTATATCGAGGTCGTAGTCTCCTTGCATACATTTTACCAAAAACACAGAATCATTAATTTCTCGCCTGTAGCTCAATGGTAGAAGTTTCAGCTCAGACAGTCTGTCTTTATACGACATATCCCGGCTTTGGCAGTACCCTAACATATATTTAGTTGCTCTCCTTTGTACTCCTTCTATCTGAAGTAACGATTTCTTTGTACACACGGTCCATGACTGAGAGGAGTATTCTAGTGTGCTCCTAACAAGCGACATGTATAATAGACGCTTTGACTGGGCGGAACAAGATTGACCGCATGTCCTTTGTATAAGGCCGAGCATACGGTTTGCCTTATTTACAGATATATTGACATGAGGGTCCCAAGAAAGTTAGAGGACACATGAACTTCAAGATCTCTAATACTATTAACAATGTCCATATCGGTGTCATTCAGAAGAGTATTTAAAACTAATTGAATTACGTTTCCTAGTGATTGACAAAATTTTGCATTTGTCATTATTGAAGGGCATATCCCATGTCAGACTCCAATCTACTAATTTATCAATATCACATTGGAGTTGAGCACAATCGCTCAACCCCTTAATCTCCCTGATACATTTAGTATCGTCAGCAAAAAGAGCAGTAATTGTTTCACTGCTTACACAATTTGGCATGTCATTAACATAAAGTAAAAACAAAAGCGGTCCTAAGATAGACCCCTGGGGTACTCCAGAGTGTACGTTTGTCCAGTTGGAGAAGGCGCCGTCAACTAATACTCTCTGCTTCCTGTTCGATAAATAAGATGTGAGCCATCTAAGGAGGTTTCCATGAAAACCGAACATTTGAATTTTGTGGAGGAGCAGGTCGTGTGGAACAGAATCAAAAGCCTTCGAGAAGTCTAGATATAAAATATCAACCTGACCACTTCGATCTAAAACCTGACCTACTTCATGAAAAATTTGGGTCAGCTGAGTAGTAGTTGAACGCCCCTTAACAAAACCGTGCTGTAGGTGATATAAAAATGGTTCAAGATGTGAATAAATAGCTAACAATCACTAACACTGCATGTCTTGTTTAGTACCGGTATATATTTGAGTGAGAAAAATGTATAAATATTTTTATTTTAAATATATTTATATTCTGGTGATTAAATGTCGTATCAATTGCAGCCCTCGCAATTGCCGCAGAGTTTGCCGTAGTAAAACCGTCCATCCACGGTCAAAAAAAATGCCGCAGACGTCTGATTTTCCGATCTGAAAAATTATCGTGGGGCCTATGTTTTTATCAGATGGGTATCATACCAGGCCTTATTTTTTGACGCGAACGCTCGTTCAGGTTACGTGAAGGTTGCGCAAACCATATTTTACGCGAACGGTCACCGTTCACGTGGGGCGAATTTTATCTGCTAGCTTACTTTCACAAGTCGGCAGTGTCTGTCTGCACAAAGTGAAAATAAAATAAAAGTGGCGACAGCGATATTTCCGCGTATACCGTCCACTTTCTCTTTCTCCTTTTGTCCACTGGCAGGCTAAATTACACGGCCGTGGTTGTTTGATAAATCATGAATTCCTTATGGCCTAGTTAATTGTTTGGGTCGGAGTGGTTTCGTTTTCACTGGTCAGACAATTATGCATGCCCATATGGAAATAGGTCAACACGCTCAGCAATGTCAGAAGTTCCATGAAATAGAAAGTGAAGAGGTCTGTCACTCAACACTGCCCTTAGCTCATTGACTTCATTCTCCGTGTATTACGCCCGATGTCATCTTCCCCAAACAGCAAGTCGCATGTCCGCTCCATTTAAACCAGCCAATGAAATTGTCCGCATTCAAATACTTTGACCTGGAAATCTCAGACATGAGACATGTCAATTTCTCTTAAGTGCTCGACATGGTCGAGGCGCAAACTCTGGGAGACCAAACCGAAGTTGTGCGAATTAGCTATTTTATTTCTCACTCTAATGGAGCGTGCTTCTTTGTTTTCCTTAAGAAAAATCATATTACAAAAGGCCTAACATATTTGTAAAAAATAAAATTGGCGACAGTTCACAGGAAAATGATTAGATGGAGAAAACCATCCATGAATTGATGTGATATCTGACGGTCAGATATCACATCAATTCATGGATGGTTTTCTCCATCTAGAAAATGATATGCTTTTTATTTTTTGATGGGGGCACTCCGATGCCCACCAAGAGATCATTTCAATCGATCGCTTTCTGGAGGTGTGTCTTCGTTTTATGAATGTGATTGCGCCGATGTCGGAGCTAACGGGACCAATCGGATGTGACCATTTCGGAAACGCCCTATTACACTCAGATAGCACCCGTTACCGCATGGCTACGAGCAGAAGTTTCTACGTATGATCGTGCCATGCGTTCGGATGATGGTCCGAAAGTGAATGACCAATTAGAAAGCAACCCCATAATTAGATTGGCACTGTCGCTGCATGCAAAGTGCCACCGATTAAAAGTTTGTACCTGAACTGTGACGTCTGGAACGTATTTCTTTCACATTATAATTTTTACAGCATGTTGACCTCAACACGTGCTTCGAACAATTATATATGCAAGCCCCGGGCGATCTCAATCATGAAGTCTGGTGATCACGGGGGGGGTGGAAAGACCAGTCGCATGCAAATTACAACATCATCATTCATTCTCGGGTTTTGTATTCGAATGAACCGTTACCTTATTTTTATGTCATTGAAATATTGGCACAGTTTTCACGGGTATAAAATATTCATATGATCAAATAATAAGATAAGATAAGATAAGATTTATTGACGTAAAATTATACCCGCAGGGGGTTAAAAAAACGTGAATACAAACAGTTTCAGACATATACATGTAGAAGACAGACACGGATGACGGACAATACAAAACAATATACAGGACAAATTTACATTAAAATGTGCACAATAAGCGCTCACAAATCTATGGGACTGGCACACAGTGACCTGGGGACTGGTAGTCTTCAATGCACAGCCACGTTTAAATAGGGTAAATTGTATGCTATATAAGAAAAAAAATTTAACCATCTATTAACTGCAAACAGTCATAAACAAAATGGGCTATACATATATTTAGTAATTTGTGGATTAGTGCAGGATAACAGCTCCACAAACATGTCATCAGTGCACATAGATTTATCGCTTATTAGGTTCGCCAATTCAGCCATTAGTTTTGCCCGACGCTCAGAAAATTTGTAGCAGCTAAGAAGGAAGTGTTTTTCATCCTCTAACACACCACATGTATTACAGAGTCTATTACTTCGTGGGGTTTTAGAGTATCTACCTGTCTCAATTTCCAATCTATGGGCACTGATTCGAAGTTTAACTAGTGCAGATCTATGTTTTCCATTACTCAGAGACATCAGATTTCGCTCATGGCGGGGATAAGATTTCACGAGATTATATGAACTCGTGTTCAGCTTTGTTACAACTTTCACCCCTGCTGATTTTGCCAAGTGACTCAAGTGAGGTTATCCCGGGCAGTGTGGTTCGTGTCCAAAAACAATCAACAATGTAGTGAAGTTTCTCCGTAAATCAAATAGCATCTCGTTGGGGTATTTGTTCTCTTATTAAGAGTAAGATAATCTTTATTCTTTTCACACTAATGTAATATTCTCATGGTTTCCGGATAATAAATATCTTTTTGCCAGTTGGTATGCGTGCTCTTTCACCCCTGGAGTCAAAATCAGAACGGGCTTAGCGATAGCGGGTCATGCGCAGTGGCTGGGTACTAGTCTAGATACGAATGTTTGACACCCAAAAGTCATCCGCACGACAGGGTCAGGATTCAAGTATCTTTATTATCTGTGATTATGGCAAAGCATTTTCTTGGTGTAGATGACGGAGGACCTACCAATATGATCTGATCCAAATAGTGTGCGGGGGGCACAGGTTGTGAAAGACGCATTTTTGTTTACAAGACTTTGCTTCTCTTGAGATTTTTGCTCGAATAAACAACACTCTTTATTCTTTTTACATTAATGAAACATTATTACGCTTTCAGCGGAATAAACATCTATTTGATTGAACAATGAGACACCAGTTTTAGAATTTTTCCACCCCTTACCGACCCCGGTCTTCATGCTGATTTCACCATTTCAGACTGACCCGATTCTTGTCAACTCGACATATACCGCACCGTAAATTAACGGGAAATGGTGCACTCGAACTCGGCACAAAATTAACATGCCTTGCAACAAGGTTTGTCAAGAATATTTTACGGAAACATTACGAACAAGAGAGTGATTAAAAGAATGTATTATAGCGCCTCTATCGAACTAAGACGTCTCCTAGAAGAAGAATAGGTTCGCAGCAGTGATCAAGTCAAATCACTCGAGGACAACCCCGACAACCTCCTGCCTATTTACTCGCGAACTGAGACACTAAGGACAAGCAAAACGCTGTAAGATAACACTTTCAGATACAAAAGAGTATTGTAACATATCTATTGTTAAAGTAATAGACCCAAGAAAGAAAACAATATCACGATAAACAGAAAATAAGCTCTTTCTTTCGGATGTGTACGTTGGTCGGACGGCGGAAGGATATCTTTAAACTTAATTCATGCCCCTATAATGTAAATCTATTACCATAGATTACACAGAAACACGCCATTCTGATTCTACCCCACCAAAGCTTCACTTTGACACCTCCCACGACCCATTTGGACCAATGGTGGTCCATCTCTACCTCAAACACACCCCCACGCACCCCCAAAACGCCTGCTTTTTCTGCAGAATATTGAAAACGGACGATACATTAGTCATTCGGATGCTCCTCCACGAGAGCTTCAAAATAAGACCTCAAACGACACCATCGCACAACTAGGGGCTCACCTAGACCCCAAAACGTCCACCCAGCGCTATTTGCCCACTACGCATGCGCACAGTGACTTTTCAATAAATAAAAACCGCTTAGCTTCGGGACCCCGCCTATCGTGTTCTACGCGGTGAGCCGTGAAAAACAAGATCCCACAACCCATATCGCAATGAACGTGTGTGAATTGCCCAGTATGGACCTATCCACTGAGACAGTAGGCATATGGGCCTATCCAGACCGCCGTGAACTTTTCGAAAAATTTCACCGCTTAGCTCCGAGACCCTTCGCATCGTATTTTACGTGGTGAGACGAAGAAAACAAGACCCCACAACCCATAGTAAAAAATCCACAAAAAAAATAGATGCAAATGTGCGATTCAGGCCCTATTTTAAGGGTAAAGTCCGTGTTCCGCTTTTTATATTTTCGGGACAAATCCTCAATTTACATACACCCACTCACCCCCACCCTACCTCTCTCAGCAGGCCCCGATAAGCCCGGGGACCGATATTAGTCCTTTGGGATAGGGTTCATAGGAGTATATTCTACAGTAAAGTCCAAATTCCGCTTTTTATAACTGGAGAAATTTTACATGCACCCACCCTGCCTCTAGAGGGCAGAACCATCGATGCCAAAGGGGAATCCACTTTTTGTTTGTTTATTTTTTGCGGCGATATACTGGACAATAAACGCTCGACCCTCGGGTCGCACGGATGCTAGACTCGTCCTAATAGCATCGTTCAACATCTATAGATTATGTTATATATAAGTCTTCCTTCCCATGGTTTCATGGAAAAACCCTGCTCTGGAACTAGTGTGATCACGTGACCTCCCCGTGATGGAAAAAAAAAACAGAATCAAGTCAGTACATGTATTCCATACAGTCAGACATACCGAGGTCACGCCCGATTCACGCCGACCGGATGTGACGTCATACACCTGCGCACTCCCCATGATGGAAAAATCCCAGAACCAAGTCAGTACATGCATTCCATACAGTCAGACAAGGTCAAAATACTCGCTCCTGATTCGCTGTCAAAGGTCACGATATGCAAATTTTTGAGGTCAAAGGTTAATAAGCTATTTAATACTCTTATACTCGCAGACCGGAAGTGACGTCAAACACCTGCGCACTCCCCGTGATGGAAAAACCCCAGAACCAAGTCAGTACATGCATACAGTCAGACGAGGTCAAAATACTCGCTTCTGATTGACTGTCAAAGGTCACAATTGGAACTCTTCTGTGTTCGGAGGTAGTTTTGCTACACAAGTCAGTACATGCATTCCATACAGTCAGACATACCCTCAGCCCTCTATATACTTCGGACTACCTTCTCAAGACCGCATCACCGCCAAACCGCATCACCGCGGAGGAATCCCCTAACATGTCTAAACATGATCCAAGGTCAGAGACGGGATGAAAGGATACAGGTCAGCTCAAGTGCAGAGGTCAAAGTTCAACTAGAGTCAATATACTTGCTGTGTACTACTCACCTTCCACCCCTTACACCACCCTAAGCAATTCCTAAACTGCCATCTTTATATACTACTCCAAACTGTGCATCTGCAGATTTACGCGACTTCCAATAAACCGTGAGTCTGACTCTACCCCACGAAAGCTTCAATATGACGCTATACACACCCCATTTGGACCAAGAATAGTCCATACATGTATATCGCCCAAACACGTCCTGTCCACCCGTGAAATTCCCCCTCTCCCCCCTGTTTTTTACTGTCCTAACCACACCAGTCTGACTCTACCCCACGAAAGCTTCAATATCATACCCAACACGGTCCATTTGGACCAAGGATGGTCCCCAGATTGCCCAAACACTTCATTGCCCACACCCAAAATGCCCGCTTTCGTTAATACTTCCAAACATGACGCAATGTCTAATAAAATCCATACCAGTCGTAGTCCACATGCCATGGGTTACAGGATGACACCCAACACCGTCCATTTGGACCATGGATGGTCACTCGATCGTCCAAACTCGTCCCTTCACACCCCCATAATACACGCTTTCTCTACTACTCCTACTGATGACGTCAACAATGACGTCACAGATCAAGTGGACATCACCCAGGTCATGGTCTTCACACCAAGGGCTTCAATTTGACACCCTGTGCGGACCAAGAATGATCACTCAACACACCTCCAAAATGTTTGGGGGCCCTCGGTGGCCGAGTGGTCTAGGGCGCTTCGCTGGTGACCGCTAGCCTCACACCGCTGAACCGGCACGGGTTCGAGCCCAGATGGTCCATGTGTGAAAGTCGGTCAGTTACTTGCCGAAGGGCGGTGGTTCTCTCCGGGTACTCCGACTTCCTCCACCAACCAAACTGACTGTCACCATATGAGTGAAACAAGCTTGAGTGTGACATTAAGCCAAATTCCCTCCCTCCCTCCCTCCAAAATGTTTGCTTTCGCTACTACTCATACTGATGACGTCTCTAAAGACCTCAGAGATGCGCCGCGGACATCACTCAAGAGGAGCGTTGCAATATGAACCTTGCACGCCATAGTTGGATGAGATGTAGCCGCTCAGTCGCTCATATATGCCCCTGATGCACCCGTAAATCGCCCAATTTCACCAATACACATCGAGTGCTCCTGCGCAACGTGACGTCACGGTCCATTCAAACCACTTCCAGCGTCCTCCACGCTCCAAGAGCTTTAAGATAATGCCCCTGAACATTCTCAAAGAGAGCCGTGTCTACCCGCGGGAGACCAAAGCGACTCTCATGTAAACTGGTGACATTTTTGAATCTCCAATCTCAAAGCGAGGCAGCATGACATCACTCGCTCGACCGGGACTATTCATTCTCAAAGAGAGCCGTGTCTACCCGCGAACTACTTCCTGTATTAGATAACTCGCTTTCACGGCCAAGTATACATACCGACAATAATTTGTTCGCGATTGATATGCTCCGAAACGGAAAGCGTCATTTCCCAATTATATAGCCCACGTTATGTTCAGCAATTCGCTTCTAACTCGGCGGAGTCAGCAGGTCAATGACAAGCCGGATAGAGGTGAAAATCATACGCCGCCTACTCACCCCCCAAATTTTGGGGGGATGGCTCCCATTTACCCGTGAGACTCTTTCTCGCAGTAGGGAGTCTCGCGAGACGAGAATGTGCCCCGGAAGTGACCTTTGACACAGATGTGACGTCATCCACCCTCCCCAATTCCCTCCCATTTCCCTCCGTCTCTTAATGGTATCATTTCATCTCACTGGGATCCTTTTCAGTGGGACTGACCTTCCTGGGTTCCTCTTCAGTGGGAAGTGGTCGCCCATGCCGTGGTGACGGACCATGAATCAAACGCTGATGCCGTCTTAACTGATTGAGCCGTTTGAAGAACTGACCACATTCATTACATTGTTCCGTCGCGCCCTCGTGGAGTGAGCGCTCGTGGCGCCGTAAAGCATCTTCCCGATTAAATGACCGTGCGCAGGATATACAAGTATACCGTGCGCCGCTGTGGATGGAGGACTCGTGCCGTCGCAAATCTTCTGGGCGAGTAAATGGCTAATCAGGGAGGTCGAACAAGAGAACATGTCGGCTGCGTATCAGAAAATGCTGACCATTCCCACCTACCGCCACTTTTGTAAGCCGGCAGCCCACAAGAACTCTCTTACGTTGTTCTTCCCACCAATCAACGCATCGCTGTCCTGTACACTCGGGTGCGCACATGTGACATGTCTAGCCCTATATACCATAGAGATATGCGGGCAGGGGAAGTAACCAATCAGTGCCGCCATAAGGCATTCACGACGTACACATGTAAAAACTTGTAGCAAAATATAGAACTATATATGCTTCATTATGTCCATCATAACCAACATTGGTCAGGATGGCCGAGTGGTCTAATGCGCCAGTCTCAAGTGCTGGTCCACATATGTGGGGACGTGGGTTCGAATACCTTTTTCGTTATACTTCGCCATGTTGTAAAACTACTGTACAAATATAACACCATATATGAATCATTATGACCACGATAATCAGCGTTGGTCAGAATGACCACGATAATCAGCGTTGGTTAGAATGGCCGAGTGGTCTAAAGGGCCAGTCTCAAGATCTATAAAATTGTGTTCCCCATGGTATGGGTATACTGGTCTGCACATGCGGGCGTGTGTTCGAAACCCATCCCCGACACCCACCATTTTACTGGTCATAACAACCAGCCGTGTGAGGTGGGCAACGCTCTAGCTATAGAACCTTTGCTGTGTATGTGGGCGTGGCTGTTCTTCCCTACACAGCTGTAGTTCCTTCCCTTTACGTTTCATACCACAAAGTTTTGACTTCCGAAACGCCTGCGTTTCGGAAGATTTAACGGCTACACATACAAGAACACAGTAGCTGGTGATAATAAAATGTACCTCGTTATTCTCATTGTAGTCTTTTTTCACTTCCCTCCAAGTTAGAACTCTCGGTATTCCCTCATTCTTAAGTTATCATCAATTGTTCAAGATTCTCAGGGATTTGAATATTCAGCTGACCGCCATTCAACTGTCAGTCATGTCAATTTCCCTTGCACGGACATTGCCGGAGATGGCGGTGTCATTTGAATACAAGCCGTGGCGCATGCGTGATTTTTCGGGCCAGTTCGATGACAGCCCAACGCATGCGCGTGTAGGTGGGCGTGGCTATCTTCGTTATGCTGAGACATTCAAAATATGAGTCCAAAATATGTCAGAAAACTCCGTGAAGGCGTGATTAAACGATGATATCTCAAGAACTAGGTAAGTGTTGAGAGTTGGCAGGCGACGAGAAGGACCAATGTAGAGGAAAATGTGGTATAGTTTATTACTATTCGCTGCCGTTTTATTTCGTGTGCAGTTAGGATATTGGACAATGTCATCCAAAGTTCAATGTGTGGGATGTATTGTGTATAGGAGGAACCTGGGCTGTAGTCGGTTACACAGCCATTCGAGACCACAGCCATTCCTGGGCTAGGCAACGCTCGTGGGAGAGAATCTATGAAGGTTGTTATTGGAAGTCACATCATTCTACACATGTGCAGACGGGTAGTAGTAGAGAAAGAGAAGTTTCGGAGATACGCTGGTCCGAATGCGTCGTGTAAGGTGGGCAACGCTCGTAAGGAAGAGTCAGACTGGCTACCTAGTAGTTTGTGTGTGTGCGTGTGTGTGTGTGTGTGTGTGCCAGGAGACCACTTTCTGTCAGAAAACCTCCCATCGCAATAGTATGCTCAGACACATTGGTCATTCAATGCAAGCACAGCCAAGGGCCATCAATAAAAACACCAAGCATATTGCCATTTTTATCCCCGATCACAACACACACAAGCTTGGGGAGCCGCTATGGGTATAGCAAAGAAAATAAATTGAAATACCAAACATCATGGGTTTTTTTCAATTCCAAGCACCGTAATATTAGGTACAGGTGTTCACAAAGCATCAACATGTAGACCAATTGCAATATGTTATCAGTGCATCAGTGCATGGGTGACAACATTCAACCGATGGGGTGATAGATCAGTTTAGCCACGAAAAACGTGACATTGGTCACCGTCTCCATCTGCCATGCTTCGCTGGGGCGTTGTTGACAAGCCCATTCTAAGAGAATTAAGGTTTAGCGTCGCATTTCTCAATATTTCAGCTATATAGCGACATGGACAGAGTGTATGTACATGGACATGAACAGAGTATGTACACGTGTATAAGGATAGATTACATGTACATGGACAGTGTACATGTGCATGAACATGCGCAGAGTACATATACATGAACACACACAGAGTACATGAATATGAACATGCGCAATTGGCATGTACGTGGACATGGGCACAAAGTACATGTACATTGACATGTGTAGAGAACTTGCACATGGGCAGGGTACATTTTGGTGGACATGCACGATGTACATGGATATGCGCAGATTACGTGCACATGTACAGGGTTAATGTACATGGACAGGCTACATGCACAATTTGTGCATGGACAAAATGCATGTACATGGCGAGGGAGAGAAGGTTTAACGTCACTTTCCGCAATATTTCAGATATATAGCGACATGGACAGAGCGTACATAGCGTGTATATACATGAACATGAACGAGGTATGTATACATGGATATGCACAGAGTAGATGTACATGCACATAGTACAAGCTTAAGGAACATGTACATTGAAAGATTACATGTACAGGCCCATAGTACATGTAAAGGCACATAGTACATGAACATGGATATGAACAGATACATGGATATGCACAGAGTACATGTACATGGACAAGCACACAGTACATGTACATGGACAAGGAACACGTACATTGGCAGAGTATATGTACATGGACAGATTACATGTACAGGCACATAGTACATGTATAAGCACATAGTACATGTACAGGGATATGCAAAGAATACATGCGCAGAGTATATGTACATGGACATACACAAAGCACATGTACATGTACTTTCGCTACTACTCGTACTGATGACGTCACCGATGACGTCACAGATGTGGGCATCCCTCAAATCGGGGTCTACACCCCGAGAGCTCCAAAATGACACCTCCCACAACACATTCGGACCAATAGCGGTCCATCTCTATCCAAAACACTCCCCCACGCACACCCAAAATGACCACTTTACTTACTACACCCAACTGCGCATGCGCAGATTGACGCGACTTGGAATTAAAAAAACACGCCATTCTGACTCTACCCCACCAAAGCTTCACTTTGACACCTCCCACGACCCATTTGGACCAATGATGGTCCATCTCTACCCCAAACACACCCCCACGCACCCCCAAAACGCCGGCTTTTTCTGCAGAATGTTGAAAACGGACGATACATGAGAGCTTCAAAATAAGACCTCAAACGACACCATCGCACCACTAGGGGCTCACCTAGACCCCAAAACGTCCACCCAGCGCTATTTGCCTACTACGCATGCGCACAGTGACTTTTCAATAAATAAAAACCGCTTAGCTTCGGGACCCCGCCTATCGTGTTATACACGAACAATTTCACCGCTTAGCTCCGAGACCCTTCGCATCGTATTTTACGTGGTGAGACGAAGAAAACAAGACTCCACAACCCACAGTAAAATCCACAAAAAAATGACCACCCCTATATACCCCAAACAGGCATTTTCCTGTATGGATGCAAATGTGCGAATCAGGCCCTATTTTAAGGGTAAAGTTTGTGTTCCGCTTTTTATATTTTCGGGACAAATCTTCAATTTACATACACCCACTCTCCCACCCTACCTTTGTCGGCAGGCCCCGATAAGCCGGGGACCGATATTAGCCCCTCTAAACCTGGTTGATAAGAGTTTTCCCCTATTGTAGTGGTAAAGTCCGTATTCCGTTTTTTTTTATTTTCGGGACAAATCCTCAATTTACATACACCCACTCCCCCACCCTGCCTTTGTCGGCAGGCCCCGAAAAGCCGGAGACCGATATTAGCCCCTCTAGACCTGGTTGATAGGGGGTTTTCCCTATTGCAGAGGTAAAGTCTGTGTTTCGCTTTTTATATTTTCGGGACAAACCCTTAATTTACATACACCTACTCCCCACCCTGCCTCTGTCGGCAGGCCCCGATAAGCCGGGGACCGATATTAGCCCCTCTAGACCTGGTTGATAGAAGTTTTCCCCTATTTAAGGGGTTAAGTCCGTATTCATTTTTTATTTTCGGGACAAATCCTAATTTACATACACCCACTCCCCACCCTGCCTTTGTCGGCAGGCCCCAGCCGGAGACCGATATTAGCCCTCTAGACCTGGTTGATA
Organism: Hanleya hanleyi; assembly: GCA_036873755.1. Classification (NCBI taxonomy): domain Eukaryota; kingdom Metazoa; phylum Mollusca; class Polyplacophora; order Lepidopleurida; family Hanleyidae; genus Hanleya; species Hanleya hanleyi. The sequence goes on along the minus strand of JAVTVY010056751.1, from coordinate 14,097 downwards.
GGGGGTTTTCCCTATTGCAGAGGTAAAGTCTGTGTTTCGCTTTTTATATTTTCGGGACAAACCCTTAATTTACATACACCTACTCCCCCACCCTGCCTCTGTCGGCAGGCCCCGATAAGCCGGGGACCGATATTAGCCCCTCTAGACCTGGTTGATAGAAGTTTTCCCCTATTTTAGGGGTTAAGTCCGTCTTCCGCATTTTTATATTTTCGGGACAAATCCTAATTTGCATACACCCACCCATGACTTGAGAGGCTGGCCCTGATAAATATAGACCGATAATAGCCCTTTTGGACATGGTTGATAGGGGTTTTCCCCTATTTTAGGGGTAAAGTCCGTGTTCCGCTTTTTATATTTTCGGGACAAATCCTAATTTTACATTAACCCATTATCCCACCTTACCTCTCTCAGTAGGCCCCGATAAGCCGGAGACCGATGGTTGATAGGGGTAAAGTCTGTATTCAGCTTTTCATATTTTCGGGACATATACTCAATTTACATACCCCCCCCCCCCCCACCCACTCTAAGCCAGTGACCGATATTAGCCCCTCTAAACCAGGTTGATAGGAGTTTGCCCCTATTTTAGGGGTAGAGTCCGTGTTCCGCTTTATATATTTTCGGGACAAATGCTAATTTTACATGCACCCACCCATGACGATCACCCTGGAGGAGCGAGATCCAAAATGTCCACCCAGCGCTATTTACCCACTACGCATGCGAGTGACTTTTCCAAAAAATTTCAACCAATCGCTTCGGGACCCCGCCCATCGTGTTCTACGTGGTGAGACGTGAAAAAAACAAGATCCCACAACCATTATCGCAATGAACATGTGTGAATTGCCCAATATGGATCTATCCACTGAGTCAGTAGGCCTGTGGGCCTATCCAAACAGCCGTGAACGTTTCGAAAAATGTCACCGCTTAGCTCCGAGACCCTTCCTATCGTATTCTACAGCTCGAGACGAATGTAACAAGACCCCCACAACCCATAGTAAAATCCACAAAAAAATGACCACCCCTATACCCATACAGGCATTTTCCTGTATAGAGGCAGATGTGCTAATCAGGGGAGATGACCCGGAATTTGCGCCTACAGAGGGCAGCACGATCGATGGCGTGATCTCGAAAATGCATCCCCACAGCAAGCGGAGCCGCCATTTTGTTTGTTTGTAAATTGCGGAGATATGCTGGACAATAAACGCTCGACCCTGGGGTCGCACGGATGCTAGACTGGTCATAATAACATGGTACAACACCTATAGATTATGATTATTACACTACAAATCTTCCTTCCCATGGTTTCAGGTATTTTTTTGTGCCAATGCGGTTTTGGGGAAACCTGTATGGAGACACCGAGAGTTCTCCACCGGCCATGGGGGTATTGTCGGGGTATCTGTGCAGTCCATTGATGCTTCGTAGGGGTAGATAAAGGATATATGTTGTCCCGGAGAGAGCCAGGGATGACCGGAGATGACCGGACATTGCCGAAGATGACAGGAGATTCTCGAAGATTGCCGAACATTCCAGTTGATTCTCACGAAAACCTAGCCCGAAAACATCGGCTAAGGGGTCTATTTTTTTTTTATTTTTTTATTGTTGTTGCTGACCCTGTGATAGGAATGCCACGCCCCCTTACCCTAAATTTACCTATCACAGCCAGAGTTTCTGGGTTAACGAAAACCCAACAGTACTGGCCAGCCTACATTCATGAGCAGGCACGTTCACCAGCAGGACCGTATTCAACAGCAGGGCCGGAAAGATCTCCACGATGTATGGACGATAATTCTGCCCAGCTGCTTGCGGCAGTATTAAGCAACAATGTAACAAGATATACTACTAGACTGTTCTATTTCTCTCTGGTGTCATATTCTGCACGTACACCAACCTATACACGAGTGTCCAGCCACCCAGAAATTACAGCACTGTCGTCAATCGTTTTCATTCTTAGCGCCGATTTCTTTTTATTTTTCTTGTTACCATTTGTTCTTTGGTGTTGAATACTTCGCCTGCTGGTGCTTGTCTTATTTCGGGGATGAATTTAATGGGGGGAGGGGGGGGGGTTTATTATAATAAATTTACTGGGAATGTTTATATTAGTTGTTTTTGTTTGGAAGAGGATGGGGGGGGGGTATATATATTTCTTTTCTTTTAGCATTCCGCAAATAGATGAAATATGACATGTAAGGTGTTAGCCATTTCATGTACATCTCTTGTATATACATAATTTTTGCCACCCAGCTGGGCCTACGTGGGCATTGTAAAGGTAGTATTGTAAAATCGTAGCCAGAACAACGAATAAATGCCCAATGGTTGGTTCCAGGGCTTAAAAAAAAACAAAAAAAACAATTCAGAAAAAAATTAGAAAGTGTTGTTTCACCACTTTTAAGTGTTAAATGCAACATATTAAGCTGTTGCATCCAAATGCTTTCTCTCCTTCAACCCTCTAGATGTTAAATGTAACATTTGTGTTTTAAGAGTGTACGTGTTATTCAGACTGTTGTGCTATAGATTCAGTTAAAAACATTTCTAATTGTCAAATTTCAATTAAAAAGGTAATCTTAAACGATGTTCACAAAGGCTTTCAATTTTGAAATAATTTCCAGCTATCCAGTTCTGCAAATAATTTATTGATGATATCATATCTTACCATATTTCATATCTAGTTAATGCGAAATAACTTTCTATCTGCCTGGATATTTTGAAAAAAATTCTGGTCCTAAGTTTTGTCACAAGTAAGATACTGCGAATTGACAATGTTCACAACGTGTTTTGGAAATTGCGATTCAGATGTCGATTGCACAGTAATAGTATCAAAAAAGCCGGAATTGAATACGTGTGTAGTTTCCTCCGCCATTATTTTTTAAATTCGATATATTTGAACGTTTAAAAAAACACAAGAAACAACACGTTTTTCAACGCAGGATAGGCTAAATAATATTCCTTGGTCGTAAGATTATGGTTATAATAAGGATATTCGAAACTGGATTTTTGATTGGAAAACAAATGGTTGATTATAGGCCGGTTGGGGGGGGGGGGTCAATATGGTCCCCTATCAAACTTTGTGTCCTAGCTATTTCCGCCAAATACTTGAGAGCTGACACTCCATGACTTTGTAGCATACCATATTAAGGTCATTTTGGTCCTATTTGCATGACCCTCCGAGCAGAGGATCATGGGTAAATTCAAAATTGTGACCGTGTGGGGTGACAGGGAAGTGATGTTTTCGTCATTTTTGTTCAAAAGTTTTGCTTTTCTGTGAGGAAAAGTGAGCAAAAACGATTTTATTTCACATCTATCATATGACTATTAGTTACTAATTTATCTTGCAGCTTTTGCCGAGAAATGGCAAAGATAAAATAAACCGGAAAATCTGACAGAAAAATCGACAAAAAAATGAAAATGACGTCACTGTGATGTCATCACATCGGCCATCTTGGATATTTTTGCATCTCTGATAGAGCTTGACCCAAGCGTATAGTGTGGTAAGTTTCAGCCCCTAGCTCAAGGGGTAAGGAAAATATTTAAGAGAGCAGGGAGTCCGATCCCCTCCCCCCCCCCCCACACTCCCCAAGGCATTGACAGGTCCCCAAATCCCAAGGCCAGATAGGGTTAATAGACCATTTGCCAGTTCTACTATCGTTACAGAGCAATGCCGGGTATATTCATTGTGTAGCAGATATGTACAAAATGTACAAGCGACTGTTTCACACCCTTTTCCAAATTTCGAAATAAATATAATATATAGTTCTCCTCGTACCCCGTTTTCTTTATAATAGACTGCAAAATATACTTTTCATTCGTTCTTTAATTTAACTGTGTGCCTTTTGACAACATACCCGACATTTAATCCCGAATTTGTACGAGTACTTTAACTGCAGCACCCATACCTCGTCCTCCGTGAGAGCCTTTGAAATACGCAATCCTTTTTCTATTTTTGAAAAGAGATTCCTCTATCAATCATATCGTATGTTTCAACGAACTGGGATGCAAATTGAACTTATCTGAAATTTTGATGCGTGCGACTTATGTAAATAAAGTGTTATCACATGAAAAAAAACCCCTAATAATTATATAACATTGTTACCGGTCATATATTTGAAAAAAAGCAAAAACATTATTACCCTACCCATACTGTATGTATATCTTTCACTTCAGTATAAATAAAATGTACATGAATGTCATTCAAAATGGTTATTAATCCACGAAAAAAGGCTGAATAGCGCGATCAGGGACATTTCTCTATCATTTCAATATACAATTCAAGGTAAACATTCACGGGGGGAGGGGGGACCCATCCATGCACTATCCCCTCAATATAAGATGAACATTCACCAGGAAGACCCATCCCCTATGCTCTCAATTCACCTATAAGATGAACATTCAACAGGAGGACCGTTACCCACCAACTTAGTATACACATCAGGTGAACATTCAACATGAGGACCGTTATCCATCACCTCAATATACATATCAGGTGAACATTCACCAGGAGGACCGTTATCCATCACTTCAATATACATATCAGGTGAACATTCAACAGGAGGACCGTTATCCATCACATCAATATACATATCAGGTGAACATTCACCAGGAGGACCGTTATCCATCACTTCAATATACATATCAGGTGAACATTCAACAGGAGGACCGTTATCCATCACCTCAATATACATATCAGGTGAACATTCAACAGGAGGACCGTTATCCATCACCTCAATATACATATCAGGTGAACATTCAACAGGAGGACCGTTATCCATCACCTCAGTATACCTATAAGGTGAACATTCAACAGGAGGACCGTTATCTACCACCTTAGTATACACATCAGGTGAACATTCAACAGGAGGACCGTTATCTATCATCATCATTTAACTATAAAGGTGAAGATTCAACAGGAGGACCGTTATCCATCATCGTAATTTACCTATAACATGAACATTCAACAGGAGGACCGTTATCTATCCTCGTAATTTACCTACAAGTTGAACATTCACCAGGAGTACCGTTCACTATTACTTAAATAAACCTATAAACTGAACATTCACAAGGAGGACCGTTCCTATCACTCAGATATACCGGTACCTGTTATTTATTACCTCAAGAAACGTATGAGGTGAACATTCATCAGGGGGACCATCCTCTATCACTTCGACATGCCGATAACGTGAACATTCACCAGGAGGGCCGTTCTTAGGTATACTGAGGTGATAGATAACGGTCCTCCTGGTGAATGTTCCCCTTGTAGGTATACAGATACTGAGGTGATAGATAACGGTCCTCCTGGTGAATGTTCACCTTATAGGTATACAGATATTGAAGTGATAGATAACGGTCCTCCTGGTGAATGTTCACTTTATAGGTATACAGATATTGAGGTGATAGGTAACAGTCCCCCTGGTGAATGTTCACCTTTTGGGTATACAGATACTGAGATGATAGATAACGGTCCTCCTGTTGAATGTCCATCTTATAGGTAAATTACGATGATGGATAACGGTCCTCCTGTTGAATGTTCACCTTATAGGTAAATTACGATGATAGATAACGGTCCTCCTGTTGAATGTTCATGTTATAGGTAAATTTCGAGGAGAGATAACGGTCTTTCTGTTGAATGTTCATGTTATAGGTAAATTACGATGATGGTAACGGTCCTCCTGTTGAATGTTCATCTTATAGGTAAATTACGACAATGGATAACCGTCCTCCTGTTGAATGTTCATCTTATAGGTAAATTACGATGATGGATAACGGTCCTCCTGTTGAATGTTCATCTTATAGGTAAATTACGATGATGGATAACGGTCCTCCTGTTGAATGTTCATCTTATAGGTAAATTACGATGATGGATAACGGTCCTCCTGTTGAATGTTTATCTTATAGGTAAATTACGATGATGGATAACGGTCCTCCTGTTGAATGTTCATCTTATAGGTAAATTACGATGATGGTCAACGGTCCTCCTGTTGAATGTTCATGTTATAGGTAAATTACGATGATGGTTAACGGTCCTCCTGTTGAATGTTCATCTTATAGGTAAATTACGATGATGGATAACGGTCCTCCTGTTGAATGTTCATGTTATAGGTAAATTACGATGATGGATAACGGTCCTCCTGTTGAATGTTCACTTTATAGGTAAATTACGATGATAGATAACGGTCCTCCTGTTGAATGTTCATGTTATAGGTAAATTACGATGATGGATAACGGTCCTCCTGTTGAATGTTCATGTTATAGGTAAATTACGATGATGGATAACGGTCCTCCTGTTGAATGTTCACTTTATAGGTAAATTACGATGATAGATAACGGTCCTCCTGTTGAATGTTCATGTTATAGGTAAATTTCGAGGAGAGATAACGGTCTTCCTGTTGAATGTTCATGTTATAGGTAAATTACGATGATGGATAACGGTCCTCCTGTTGAATGTTCATCGTATAGGTAAATTTCGAGGAGAGATAACAGTAGTAGCGTAAGGTGATTTGGAGGTCTATTTCACCCGGATGTAACTATGACGTCACAGGGGTCACTGAGTGCAAGTGTGTCCAAAATGGCGGCCTGTGTGGTGGTCAAAATGGCGGCCTGTGTGGTGGTCAAAATGGCGGCCTGTGTGGTGGTCAAAATGGCGGCCTGTGTGGTGGTCAAAATGGCGGCCTGTGTGGTGGTCAAAATGGCGGCTGTGGGAGTGTGGTCAAAATGGCGGCCTGTGTGGTGGTCAAAATGGCGGCCTGTGTGGTGGTCAAAATGGCGGCCTGTGTGGTGGTCAAAATGGCGGCCTGTGTGGTGGTCAAAATGGCGGCCTGTGTGGTGATCAAAATGGCGGCCTGTGTGGTGGTCAAAATGGCGGCCTGTGTGGTGGTCAAAATGGCGGCCTGTGTGGTGGTCAAAATGGCGGCCTGTGTGGTGGTCAGAATGGCGGCCTGTGTGGTGGTCAAAATGGCGGCCTGTGTGGTGGTCAAAATGGCGGATTGTAGAAAAACGTATAAAAGAAGGCGATTTTTAGGGGTGGGGTGTATTCATTGCACTACTTGCCTGACTGACCTGACCAGCCTGCCTGCCTGCCTGCCTGCCTCACCTGTAGCCTGCCTGCCCAGCCTGACTGCCTGCCTGCCTGCCTCACCTCTAGCCTGCCTGCCTGCCTCACCTCTAGCCAGCCTGCTTGCCTGCTTGTATGAGCTGTGGAGAACCTTTTACTTTTTTTCATTTTACCAGTGCAAATTCACCAGACTATTACACCGTAGCAGTTACTCACCAGCCTGAGTCCAAAGTCATGGAGTCATCATTTTTAGTGAAGCTTCGAAAGTACCGTGTTCGCCTCATTGATGAAATGCAGCATGTGGCCGAATTATGTGATCTGCTTATGGAGGAAAACATACTTCTGAAACAGCGTGTCGAAGATATCATGGCTGAGAAAACCACTTCATCACAAAACAGAGCCCTCATCGACGGTCTACTGCGCTCTACCCCCTATGCATTTCTAGCCTTCGTGCAGGGGTTGAAGAAGACGGGAAATGAAGAACTAGCAGATCTACTTGAAACCCACGTTGTACAAGATGATGATATCTTAGTCATGGACGCCACCGAAGAGCGTACAGTTAGCAAACGTACGCACCCAGAGTCTGGTGTACCTGCCAAACGCGCTGCACGACCCAAACGGCCCCGACTAACACCTTTAGAAATACCTGAGCCAGTGCTTCAGTCAGTGCCCCAGCAAGTGCCTGAGCCCGTGAAAGAAGAAGAAGAGGTGCAACTTCCTATCTCTGTGCAGGAGATCAATAACATTATCCAGCAGGCCTACCAGGCAGCCCACACGAACATTTGGGAGCTCTCAGCCTATTTAACTGTGAGTGTCAAAGACGAAGAAGTGCATTTTAACGCACCGGCCTTTAACGACAGACCAGCTAGGCATATTGCCTTGACCTTCGACACCTGGCTAAAACTGCAGACCCTTGATTACGCCATCGATGCGGTTATTCGCGACCAGGGGAGTGACGAAGCGAAATTTTATGTGGGTGACGACATCTTTGTCAGCTGTGCCTATTTCAACGACCAGCTCCTGGTGCATATACGCAAATGGAAAATGAGGTTAGATACGCAAGAGCGTGTTCCTTGTCCTCAGGGTGTCACCTTGAAAATAACGGCGTGGCGGAAGTTGCAGAGTCTCACAGCTATAATTCATGAAGCCCTGTCTGACCAGGTGACTCAGTATATTTGTAAGAAGTACATCGACACATTCCTGGATCATGTCAGACCTCGCATTCGACACTTGCGTATCGAAGCATGTGCAGGCTGTGTGAACAACAGTCCGATAAACATGCATACGTGTGTGGAGAATATAATACCCTCATACGCGCTCATCACTGAGGCACTACAGACCGTGACCGAGGAGCAAATTGCCCAGGCATTGGAAGCTGCCTGCGCTCCCAGAATTCCACGTGAACAGATTGCTACCTACATCTACGTGCACCAGGGGCGGAAAGACGATGATGAGTTCAAACAAGTCTTGTTGCATAACTATTGAACAAGTCTGGTGTTGAAAACATTTACCGTATTCCTACACGTTCATTGAAGCGCCTTCATAGCGTATAATTGTATTAAAAATTCAATACTCAGAGTTTTACTGTTAATTGTATTAAAATTCAATACTCAGAGTTTTACTGAAGACGTTCATTCTATTGTCTTGTTGTATAAATATTGAACATTTTCAAGTCTTATTGCATTGGAACATTCAGACATTATCATCTGCCAGTCTTGCTCAAGCTGAAAATACGGCTTCTCTCCTGACGTATTCCTACACTATGTTCATTTTATGTTCATTCTATGTGCATTGAAGCGCCTTCATAGCGTATAATTGTATTAAAAATTCAATACCCAGAGTCTGGTGAACACGTTCATTCTATTTGTGTTAATAAAAATAGTAGAAAATTCAAAAAATGGCTGTTAGTGTTCATTCTTTTGCAAAGATAATTGTATTAAAAAAATTCAACATTAAGAGTCTATTGTGGTGAAGACCTTAGGTTTTTTCATAGGGGTGATGGGAGCTGGTGTTTTTTTTTTTTTTTTTTTTGTGCTTTGAGTTTAGAAGTTTCCTCTTTCGAAAACATGGGTTGGCCCTGAAAAGGGCCTTTGGAAAAGTGTTACGACACTTGTTTTAGGAGCGGTAGATTCTCTTTACCCCGGCCACCTGCTTCCTACACACGGGACACTTGATTTTTAAATGCTGTTCGTCCGTTTCAGCGCAGTGGCACGTGTCCCCTATACATGTTAGCGTCACCCAGCATTCTTCACATAGGCATAAATGCCCGCACGGAAATAGGGCGTACAGGCTTTCGTCGTCTGTACACACGCTGCAGCTTGATTTACTTTCTTCCTTATCTAGGTCTTGTTGTTGTTTTAAATTCACAGCGTCCATTTGATCCATGTCTTGTCTCATGTGATTAATCTCCTCGTTGAGGCGGGTTACCTCGGCCCAAGAGCAATGTGGTGGTGTTGTTGTTGTTGTTCTTGTTGTTGTTGTTGTTTCGGTAGCCGGCGTTGTTATAATTGGTGTTTGGGTAGCCGTTGTATTTGCTGGAGGTCTGTTACTGTTTAACCACTCTAGTTGGGGTAGTTCTTCATCAGTTACATCCTCATCTTCTTCCATTGCCACCCTCCTTATCTCCTCGTCTTGTTCTTCACTTCGCCGTCTCATCAACCTCGCATCTTCTTCCATTGCCTCCCTCCTGAGCTCTTCGAGTTGTTCTTCACTTCGCCGTATCATCGTTTCGTCGGCAATAACCCGCTCAAAGCTTGTAATTATTGTCACTCCATCGTTATGTTCTTCACTCGTAATCACCTCTCTGTGTTCTCTAGGATCGTTGAATAGCCTTCGTCTTGTACCCATGATTGTAGTTGTGAATAAATGGCAACATACTACGCGTTATTTATAGTCTAGGCGTTCTGTGGGAGGTGGTGGTGGGTGGTGGGTTTAAGATGGCGGCCTGTGGGAGGTGGTGGTGGGTGGTGGGTTTAAGATGGCGGCCTGTGGGAGTGGGTCCAAGATGGTGGTATCTGCTAAAAAATGTTGTGTTTTATTTTCCCAACTTTAAAACGGGTCTCATTTTTTGCAATAAATGTGAGTTCACTGCAGCATGTTTATCGAAAAGAAAAAAGTAGGAAATTTTATCCTTGGGCTACGGTAACACAGTCCCCATTTGACACCCATAGCTGTACTCACATTTTGCCTGCACACTGTATAGTGCTGTGTTACCGTAGCCGGTGTGATACGATAAAATTTCCTAGTTTTCTTTCGATAAACCAGCTGCAATTTTCAGGGTGACATTATAAGGCTGTGAGGAACATACTTGACGTATTTTTACCCAGGAAAACCGATTTATTTCCAGTGTACCGGGTTTTCTACACTACCCTAACCATAACGTTACGCGTATAGAAATCGATAAAATCATTAAAATAGTGGCTTAGTCTACCGCTACCCTTCTAAATTTTTAAATGCTACACGATCAGTTGCCCCAGTTCAACTTGAAATAAATTTTATACGTGCACTCGCATTTATTGCAAAATCACACCGGTTTAAAATTGGAAAAGAAACACAAAATATTTCTCCAGCGTAAGTCAGCACAAAAATATCATGGAGCCATTTCGCTCACGTCCGCGCGTTACACTATAAATAGTGCGCAGTATTTTTAGTCATTCATTCACAATTATGGCAGTCTGTATCAGACGTGGAGAAGCTTTTCATTTTACCAGTGCAAATTCACCAGCCTATTACACCGTATTTGACCAGCCTGAGTCCACAGTCATGGAGTCATCCCTGGCTGAAACCATGGATATTGACAACCTGTTACCAGACTTCATGATAAATGATGATGAACTACAACTGCTCGGGAACATCGATATGGTACATAATGACCCATGGCTGGATGATATTATACAAGACTTATTTAAAGATGAAGAACAACCACAGGGCGGCGGGGATAATGAAGACCCCCCAGGAGCGACACCGGATCTTAGTGACCCCCCAGGAGCGACACCGGATCTTAGTGACCCCCCAGGAGCGACACCGGATCTTACGGCACTCGAATACCAACCATTTGACGAAATGGACCGAGTGCTAGAAGATATCTACAAACAACAACATGAAGAACAAAGCCTCCAAGCTGAAGAAGAAGAACAAGAACAAGAACAAGAACAAGAACAAGAACAAGGAAAAGGAGAAGGGGAAGGAAAAGAGCACAAGAAGAAGAAAGACTCAAGAAAATACAAAAAAGAGACAGAAAATACAAAAAAAGACACAGAAACATAAGGGGAAAACAAAGGGAACAAATTGAAGAGGTCATCCACTACGCTACCGCAATAGAAAGAAGACTGGCACCCAACACACAATGCCAAGCAGCACCATATTTACGCTGCGTGGAATGCTGTAATCACTTCGCCAAATACGCCATTTTCCCCTGTGGGCATCAAGCCTTGTGTATAGCCTGTATACACCGACATGCCCGATTACCAGAGCTTCCGGATTACAACCCCCTAGTGTGTAAACTCATAGCGTTGACATGCCCGGTGTGTACTGTGAGAAGACAATCCCACCTGTCCCCAACGATGTAATCCCTTACATCTTCCAAAGGTCCTTTTCAGGGCCAACCCATCTTTCCGAAAGAGGAAACTTGTAAACTCAAAAGCACAAAATAAAAAAAATAACACCAACTCCTGCACATGCACACATACCTAGGTAACAATAGGTAAATAACACATCAATTTCCACGTTAAAGTCCATTTCTATCTTTATAATATTACGCCAATGCATTCTGGGTCACGACGGAATGCCTTCATTTTACACCAAATTCACCTAGTCTAAATTTGCCATGTTAAAATGTAAAAATCCCTAGTCCGTAGCCGTACACGTTATAGGTGCGCACCTCTCTCTCTCTCTCTCTCTCTCTCTATCCGTACCCGTATACGTTATAGTTTTTATTCCACCCTCACCCTTCGTGAAAGTCCGTGATGATTCGGGCTGTAATGTTATCTGCAATCATTCTGCTCATTTTGCACCAAATTTTTCCATGGGTTAGCCCTAAAACACTGAGAAAAAAACCCCTGTGTGTTGGAAGTAAGGGGTTGGCCCTGAAAAGGGCCGTTGACGGGGCAGGGATTGTTTTTTGGTGTTGGAGTTTGGTAATACTATAGAATATAGAGGACATGATGTAGGACCTGTGATTTGAATTGAATGTGCCAAGTTAGAAGTTCTCTTTCGACAACAATTGGTTGGCCCTGAAAAGGGCCGTTGAAGTCAATTTGTTGACCCTGTTTTCTTCAGGGGGAGTTTTCCTGTCTACTCCTTACATATCGCTGACGGAAAAATATCTGTAGGGCTCCAACGTGTACCGGTGTTGTTGTCCGTCATCATGGTGCACAGAAATGGGTAGATCTTGCAGGAAATTGGCTGGTGGTATTTCTCCGATATCCACAAATTCTGGCTGCACTTGCTGTTGTTGTTGTTGTTGTTGTTGTTGTTGTTGTTGTTGTTGTGGTGGTGGTGGTGGTGGTGCGTGCAATTCCTCCATGGCGTTTTTGAGGTGGACCAACCAGGCCTCATCGCCCACTGTTCTTGCGGTCATGATCAGGGTACGGAGATTCTGGGCTGCCCCCGGATTGACGTTGTTGTTGTTGTTGTCGATGTACCGGCACCATGCCGTAATTTCTTTCAACCAAAAGTCCTTTACAGCTTTCACCATGGCTCCCCTTTGTCGCCGGGCAATCTCGCGCTGTATTTCGACCATTCTTCCCGAAGCCTTTGTTGTGGACATCTTGGCCACGCGGTTGTTCATCTTCTTCTTGAATAGGTATAAGTCTTCACAGTACGGTGAAAGGTTTTGGAATGCCGCTCACCACGCTCCAGCTGGCTTTATACTGACATACAGGTGAGTTTCATTGGCTGTTTCAACCTCGGTGATACCGGCTTCATTGGTTCTTTTTAGGGATAGCGGATTGGCCCTTTTTATAGACATCTCATTGGCTCTTATTCGGGTCTGCTCATTGGCCAATAGTGGGGGCCCCCACCCTTCCTGGGTTACGCCAGAATCCCGTCATTTTGCACGAAATTCGTCTAGTGGAAATTTCCATGTTAAATGATTGCGTGTATTAATAACATGAGAGTCGATGTACACATCGCTGATTGGTGACTACGCCGAGGTGCGTGCGACCACCCTTCCTGGGTTAACTCTCAATCCACATATTTTGCACGAAAATTCGTCTATGGCCAATTCCCAGGTTAAATGAGTGCAGATAACATTACAGCCCGAATCATCACGGACTTTCACGAAGGATGAGGGTGGAATAAAAACTATAACGTATACGGGTACGGATAGAGAGAGAGGTGCGAAAAAACCTATAACGTGTACGGCTACGGACTAGGGTGTTTACTCACGAGTCATCACGGACTTTCACGAAGGGTGAGGGTGGAATAAAAACTAGAACGTATACGGGTACGGATAGAGAGAGGTGCGCACCTATAACGTGTACGGCTATGGACTAGGGGTTTTTACTCACGAGTCATCACGGACCTTCACGAAGGGCAAGAATCGATATATACACATTTGCTTCGTCGGTGTTTTGTCATTCACCACTATGGCAGCGCACGGAGCGGAGCTTGCCTTCTTCCAACTCACGCCTGACGTCGTCCTCATCGTCTATGACCATGAACTGCAGCTCATCGAAGAACATCCCCGAGAGGTGAAGCTATGTTTAACCCTAGCAGGATGGACTCTATTGACACGGTTGTTACAGGGAAAAGAGCCCGAAGTCGATTTCATGCACGTGGGAGTTGGTGTCTACCTACGAAGTGGTAGAGATGATTCTTTTTTTCCCCGGTTAGAACAGTGTGGTGGTGCCTCTATCCTACTCCGTCCGGCATTATGGCAGGCGCTGAAAGCTATTATCACCGACGTCCACGACGTACTCCACCCCAGGCGCACTCTGTAGCTACCCGCACTCTTACACCGGACTGCACCCTATTGTTGTACCCCCAACGCGTGGAGCTCATCGATGACGACAGTAGGTGTTGGTGTACGTCTGAACCAGCGCGTGTCTCTTTATCCC
>JAVTVY010056750.1:0-29103 GCA_036873755.1 Hanleya hanleyi | reverse complement strand
CTTATTTTTTGACGCGAACGCTCGTTCAGGTTACGTGAAGGTTACACAAATCATATTTTACGCGAACGGTCACCGTTCACGTGGGGCGAATTTTATTTGCTAGCTTATTTTCACAAGTCGGCATTGATATTTGTCTGTCTGCACAAAGTGAAAATAAAATCAAAAGTCTGCGTATACCGTCCACTTTCTCTTTCTCCTTTTGTCGACTGGCAGGCTAATTTACACGGCCGTCGTTGTTTGATAAATCATGAATTGCTTATGGCCTAGTTGAATTGTTTGTGTCAGAGTGGTTTCGTTTTCACTGGCCAGACAATTACGCATGCCCAGATGGAAATAGGTCTGCCTAGTTTAGCACTGAAAACTATTTGTGGAGAAGTCGCGACTGTCTGGTCATTGGAATTGATCAATAAATTGAAATAATGGATGTTATTTGATGCACAATAAGTCATTTTGAAACCATGAACATACATTCAGAACATATTTGGCATTTTACAGCTTTAGAAATATTTAGGAATCGCATTTTGGCAAAAATGGTGTGCCATAAAACTCGCGTAAGGAATTTTTATCACGTTCAGAATACTACCGATGGTCTGGACGGTCTGTTTTGCTTCATCTCGACTAAATAACTCGTCAAAATTCTTATAGATGTCACGGTATGTATTCCTGGTTACTCGTAGCATAACGAAAATTTGAATATTTATTAAACATTGAATCGGTCAAAAAACCCCGACATTTTGACTCCGTCAAATTCGGCCACGGTGCATGCGTAACTCCACGATATTTTATTTTAATGAGCAGTTGGAGCAGCTTGACCAATCAGGAAGTCCGGTTACGTCAGGTGATCAGCATTTTCGCGGGTTTATTTGGGTTGAATGGGAAGGATTCGAAACACATGACCATTTTCACCCAATAAAATCGATGCATTTTTACTACGTGACAAGAAATAAGGTTGTGTTGAAATGAAACCAGAGTTGTTGCCCTTCAATTTGATATTTTTAACGTGGGGAGAGGCTTCCGGGATTTCGTTGCAGAAGCTTGTAAACAAGGTGCGTTTTTACGCGTTTCAACAAACTTTTCTCAATAAATGACGCTCTGTTTTACATTTGTAGACGATCTTCACATAACTAAGCGTCTTTTTAGTAATAAACATCGAACTCGCGTGAAATAATACGTTTTAGTTGGAGTAAGCCGTGTCTGGTTTGATTTTTCCACACGTGGCTCCAAATTGTTTCGAAAATTTACGTAACCTTTCACGTAACCGATCGGTTACGCAGCGAAGGTGATGCACCCACCTCTTAAACACCCACCTCTTAAAGTTTGGTGTCATACGACAGCTAATTCTCTCTCTTTTCGGCTTGCAGAGAAAATTTGGGGAAATTCCATCATTTTATCAGATATTCCGCTTGATTTGTTAAAAAATCACACTAAGATACTCTGCTCGATATTTGACCGTCGACACTACAGCCGTCTGCGTATGACCGTACCGGAAATCTAGCTCCAAGTGATCTCAGATGTGATCATGTGACATAGCGTGTGGAAAGTTTACACTGAACAGATCAAAGGTATGAACCCTCGATTTCATAAAATAACAAGTCTGCAGATATTTTATGCATACACTGTTCAAAACTATTGGGTCAGGCATAGTATTTGCTGAATTAGTTGATCAAACGTACCAATACACGAGGCCGACATCTACATCATGTTTTGTTCCTTTCTCTATACGTGGAAATACTATACGTGAGAATTTTTTGTTTGTATTTCCCACTTTTTTGTTTGTATTTCCCACGCTATGTCACATGATCACATCTGGGTCCATAACAATGGCCGATGGAGCTAGACTTCTGGTACGGTCATGCGCAGACGGCTGTAGTGTCAATGGTCAAATATCGAGCAGAGTAATCTTAGTGCGATTTTTGAACAAATCAAGCAGAATGTGATAAAATGATGGAATTTCCCCAAATTTTCGCTGCTAGGCGAAAAGAGAGAGAATTAGCTGTCATATGACACCAAACTTTAAGAGGTGGGTGCGTTTATAAGTTTGCTTTCGAACGAGAAAGTGAATGTGCCTTTCATACCTATTCTTTTTATTCTATATATAGGGTAGGCTATATACTGGTACGGTTTATCCTGACGTTCTTTATCGTTACTCTGTGAGTGCCTTCGGCACACCTTAAGCTTGAATCAAGCATTGGAAAGTGCATAGAAAGTTTGAAATATATGTGTTAAGGCAGTGTGACATCACTGGATCTATATATGATTGCAACAGACCACCATAGAATACCATGCTTTATTTGCAGTTTACTCTGTGTAATAAAATCAAACTTTTGGGTACCAGACCTGGAAATAAAGTGATTTTTGTTAAATCTATCGTAAAATTGATATACTGGTATATTCAAACGGAAAAGAAACAGGTATGCCAATGCAGAGATACAATCTTCTGGAATCGGATTTTGTATTCGTCGATTGCGATGTATTTGTTATGAGTTCCCATGTTGAAACCATAACTGACCATGTTCAGTTGATTTAAGATCATGAACCTGAAATGTCAATTCTTTGACTTCATGATGTTTATACCTAAAACTGGGTTCTAAATTGTTAATTCAATGTTGAAGTATTAAATTCAACAAAATATTCAGCTCTTAGTATTGTTCACAGCGTAAGAAAACATTACTGTTGATGTCCAACTGCTTAACGTTGAACCCGAAATGTCAGTTCTTTACATTTGTACTTAGTAATCCTGGATTGTAATATATTAGTCCTGATTTTGCATCTGCCATTATCTGTTGCTAACTGGGGTGACTAAATTTCAAATATAACTTGATGTGTGGGAATGAATCCTCTCATTTCAATGTAAAAAGGTCTGTGGTAAAGTTCACTGGATCCCAAACCAGCGTTGCATTGGTTTCGATCAGTTGGGCATCCATGTTAAGGCTCCACTCACAAGTTGTAGCTGTATCCATGTTAACGTGTTGTTTTCTGATTTCAGGGGTGGTATAGGGGCAGGGGCACGAGTTCCACCTCCTCTGATGAGCAAGTCATACAGCTCACCTCAAACAGGCAGGGGTAAGATCTTTGAGAGGAAGGAGGGTGCTGACAAAATGTGGTCTACCAGTTTAACCTACTTTTTGTGTTTTACTCTTTGTGTCAGTGACCTGGGGTGTCGTTACACAAACCTTCAGTCATAGGATGAATTTGAGGGTCTTCGCTCCAATGGGAGCTTGTCATAAGAGCCGACTAACTGGTGTATCTGCGTGTAAAAAGGCCCCGTGGGGCACCCGGGGATTGACCTGGAGTGTCGTTGTGCACACTCCAGGTCATTGTAAGAATAGGCCTCAGCGCCTCAGAGAGCTTATCGTAGGAGGCGACTAACTGGGGCACCCATTGAGTTCCCGTGTGTGAAAAGAAATAGGACCTGTGTGTGAAAAGAAAAAGAGACGTTAAATCATATCCACTCATCCGCACAGGACCCAGTCATCACTGTTTAGTTCAAATATTGTTAAACCTGATGTAAAACTTAACTCTCTCTCTTCTTGTATCATCTGCCCTGAACCTATGACTCGATCTATTGTCCCATCCTTATGCGAGCAGTTAATGCCCATGACATACTCCATTCTGTAAGAGTTTGTCATTATACCCCCCGACACGTAGTGTAGGGGGCGTATACTGGTTTCAGCTTGTCCGTCTTGCCGTACGGATGTCCGTACGTCCGTCCGTAACATTTCGTTTCCGGAGCATAACTTGACAACCGCCAGTTGGATTCCTCTCAAATTTGGTATGCAGCTACCATACCATGAGACCTTGCTTGGGATTGCGTTTGGCGCATGTGCGTCTACAGGTGGCGCCACCTAGGGTCATTCCGTAACATTTCGTTTCCGGAGCATAACTTGACAACCGCTACTTGGATTCCTCTCAAATTTGGTATGTAGCTACCTTACCATGAGACCTCGCTTGGGATTGCGTTTGGCGCATGTGCGTCTACAGGTGGCGCCACCTATGGTCAAAAGTTTCTCATGTCAGTCCGTAGCATTTCGTTTCCGGAGCATAACTTGACAACCGCTACTTGGATTCCTTTCAAATTTGGTATGCAGCTGCCATACCATGAGACCTCGCTTGGGATTGCGTTTGGCGCATGTGCGTCTACAGGTGGCGCCACCTAGGGTCAAAAGTTTCTCAAGTCAGTTCGTAACATTTCGTTTCCGGAGCATAACTTGACAACCGCTACTTGGATTCCTCTCAAATTTGGTATGTAGCTACCTTACCATGAGACCTCGCTTGGGATTGCGTTTGGCGCATGTGCATCTACAGGTGGCGCCACCTAGGGTCAAAACTTTTTCTTGTCGATCCGTAACATTTCGTTTCCGGAGCATAACTTGACAACAGCTAATTGGATTCCTCTCAGATTTGGTATGTAGCTACCTTACCATGAGACCTTGCTTGGGATTGCGTTTGGCGCATGTGCGTCTACAGGTGGCGCCACCTATGGGCAGAATTTTCTCAGTTGGTCCGTAACATTCCATTTCTGGAGCATAACTTGACAACGGCTGATTAGATTCTTCTCAAATTTTGTATGTAGCTGCCATACCATGAGACCTAGCTCAGGATGTTGCATATGTGTCTACAGGTAGTAAGTTTAATATTTCACTTCCCATTTACTTCCTTTTCCTCTTCAATGTGGTTATCCAGATGACAGTAATTCGCCTATCTGTTGCAACAGCCCATTTCAAGTCTACACGGTTCTAGTGGTAACAACAGTTAGGTAAAACACAATATGCCTGCATAACCCCATTCTCAACAATCATTATTAACATCAATTTTCTGAACAATCCATTAAACTCATCTGAGTATCGTCACGACACATGCATAGACAATCCGTTAACCGCACTCCAACCGAGCGAGGCCTCATTGTCAACTAGTTACATACTGTGCCGCCACTCATAACATGTATACTTATATTCCTCTACAAATACTCGTCAATTCCTATCAAATGTGCATCTGGGGGGTATCTTGTAAGCATGCTTACTGATGATTTCCACTGCCACAATCCCATTCAGCTTACTCGTGAAACGTTAACCACCCCCATGTATCTATGCCCTTACGGGGGGTATCTTGTAAGCAGCCTTACTGATCATTTTGATCAAATGTGTGCATCCCTCAGACTATGCTCTAGTTGCAGACAGTGTTTGAATGACTGGCTCTAATGTTCCATCCACACAGTTCGTACCCATGATATACTCCATTGGTACACATGTTTATTATGATCAGAGGATGTACTTGTGCTATTTATGGTAATTCCTCTAATAAATCAATTACCAAATCGGAAGTATCGCTCTGGATTTTTGGAGAAAAATACGATTGGAAGATGTAATAATTCGATCACCCCCCGATTATTATCCCTCGGGCAAATTTTGAATATCTCAAAAATTGAAAGCTGATCATAAAAAATAAAACTATAAAGTATATGATTCAGAAAGGAAATTCTAAACATTTCAACAAAAACTATTTCCACAAAAATGGAAGCAGTAATTTTGCCAAAGATGTAAAAACTAATTCTCACAGAACTAAAAATATAATTCAGGTTCATTATGCTTCGGCAAACGTCGATGTATCAGTCAGACCTCTGCATTCCATGGCTGCTCTGATTGAGAGACCATTAAGGATTGGCAGAAAACGAACATTTATTGCGGTAACTGATCAGCTAGATAGGGAAGCTTAGTGCACATGTTAGACAAATGAGTAAAAGAATGTTCTCGACTGTTGCCACTACAGGCATGGCTCTGGCAGTAGAAAAGGTGATGGTGAAGAAAAAATTTCCACTCTTCGTCTACTGCCAAAGAGTCCCAGTGTTCTCAAATTGTTTAGTTATTTTACAAACATCACAAACTGGATCTGGAGAATAGGAATGTGAATAGAATTTGAAACTATTGCAGTGTTCGAAACTGGACCCATGCTTGTTTGGCAAAAATTGACAAGGAAAATTTGCTCTACATGGATGCTTTCATCAATACTGCCGCAGCTTCAGCAGATCACCCACAAGGCAAGATGTTGGGGTTCTCAGAACGCTTGTTTTAAGTAATGTGTTGATTAGACATGGTTAACCAAATTAATTTACAACTGTTTTTGTTCACCAGGTAATTACAGAGGGAATTACCAGGGCTCACGAGGGAACTCAGGGGGTTACCGAGACAACAGAGACAACAGGTGAGAGAGCATCCTGTTGCAGCGCTTGTCTATACTTTCTCGCTTTCTCAGATGCTGAAGGGTCTCTGAGCTCAGCATACATACCAATCCACCGAATGAATGAACTGCCTCTTCAACAATAGCCTTCATTTCACACCTAATATACAAAAAAATACAGTATAATGTCAGTCTTGCATGATTCTTGATGGCTCATATTCGAAAATCTACGGAAATGCTTCTCTGCGGCATTCTGCCATTGTTTGTACTCTCCTAACAGTTTTTTTTATCAAATTTGATTGATGCAGGAAGTGTATATCTGTAAATGAGAGAGAGATGGAAAGAGCATTGAGTATATAATTTACAAGATGCTCAGTCATTCGACAAAGCACACAATATACTGTCTTCTTCAGCGGTGACAGCCCGCTCTGCTCTGTTTACTAATGGATGATGCTGATTGGCCATCCGCAAGCCATGCACACAAAAGCTGTGCGCCCTGAAATGAAATCGTGGGTTTGTCTGACAATACAAGGGATACCATCTGATGCCATGAGCATTATCCGACACTGTGTTCAAGAACACCAGTTCCTATCATACCTCATTTGTAATTATTTCCCTTTACATGTTATTGTAAGCAGGAATCAGTCATATGGTGGTGGAGGCGGCGGCAGCGGAGGTGGTGGTGGTGGGGCCTGGCAGCGTAATATGTATGGACAGCAGCAAGCGTACCAACAGAACCAGGGGAGACATAACCAATATGGGGGGCAGTATCAGAGACAACAGCCTGCCAACATGGACAGTTATAGCACAAGTAGGTCAGGCAATTCTGGTGCAGGAGATTACATGGACAGCTATTCCACCAGACAAGGAGGCCAAGGGGGACATGGAAACAGATATGGGGTAAGTTCTCAAGTTAATTCCATCCTGTTATTACCCCTCGGCCATTTTGGCCTCGGGGTATTGTCGTTGCCATGTCCGTCCGTCCGTCCGTCCGTCAGGGTTCCCGCGGTTATTGAAAATCCTGGAAAGTCATGGAATTTGAAAATTGATTTTCCAGGCCTTCAAAGTCATGGAATTTTGTGTCTGGTCATTGATTTTTGTGAGAGGTCATGGAAAAAATAAATGGAACTTGAAAATGTCGGCCAGGTCAATATTTTTTTCACCGAAAAGATGATTTTCCTGGACCAGCGAATGTTCTATTTGCCGAACGTTGCGTGTGGTCAACGAATGCGATCAAGTGTGCATCAGGAGAGGTAACTTTGGTCTTGAAATTCTCTTAAACTCCCAGCGTGCATTTAGGAGGAAATGGCTGTTCTCAAATTGCATCAAGGGTGTGAAAAGAAATGCCATGAAAATTCTCTTCTCACTCATCATGGCTGTGGACTGATTTTCTCGATGCCCCGATTATCCATAGAAAATTTCTGATAGGTCATGGAAAAGTCATGGAATTTGTCCATAAAAGGTCATGGAAAGTCATGGAATTCAATCTGAATTTCTGTGCATGAACCCTGGTCCGTCCGTTTAGCGCATTTTAGGCAAAACCGCTTGAGATACAACCACCAAATTTTCAACACTTATTTATCTAGTGCTAAGTCAGACGCCTATCGAAAGTGGCTCCCCTCAGCCCATACTTTACAGAGTTATGCCCCTTTACTGATATATTAATTTCTATTTCTGTCCTATATGCCTGAATGTAACCAACTATATCTGCAGACCTGTGTTCGGTATAGCTACTATATTTTGGAAACTTATCTATTTTGTTGTATTCTACAAGCCAACAAAGGATAACTCGCCTCGGTTTATGGAGTTATGCCCCTTTCGGATGTAATAATCTCCAATTTTGTTATCTGTAGCTGAATGTACAAGTTAAATCTGAAGATCTTTCTTCAGTACAGCTTATTCGTCTCGGTTCTTATTTTACAGAGTGCTAAGTCAGACGCCTATCGAAAGTGGCTCCCCTCGACCCATATTTTACAGAGTTATGCCCCTTTACAGATATATAATTTTCTATTTCTGTCCTATATGCCTGAATGTACTACCGGTATATCTTGATCATCTCACATAGAACTATCTCTTCCCCAATTCACACTACACATGGGTCACAATCACTTTGGGAAAGCCGAGGGGTTTTGATTAGATCAGTCTCATGTTTTTCCTGTTCTTGTAAATCCTCACAATAGAATATTTTTCAATATTAAGGGGATTGGGATATTTTAATTATGCCCCCCCCCCCCCCCAATTGCATATAGTGATTGCTTTGTCCGTGTGTCCATCCAAATTTCTTGTCGCAATATCTTGGTTAATATTCTATTGACTGGATTGAAACTTGCATGAAATGTGGCCAGTGCCTCGGAGTTGTGCAGCTTAGAGTTTTTTTTCCGAGTTTCGCTTATATTTTCAAGAGTTATGGCCCTACATTCCTGAAATCTCTGTGAATTGGACCTTTTCCGGGCTGGATCTTAGTTGATATTGTATGGACAATTGTGAAATTTGCATGATATGTGGTCAGTGGCCTGTAGTTGTGCAGCTTAAAGTTTCTCCACGTTTTGCTTATATTTTCAAGAGCTATAGCCCTTCGTTCCTGAAATCTCCGTGAATTGGAACTTGTCCGGGCTGGATCTAGGTTAATATTGTATGGACAATTATAAAATTTGCATGATATGTGGTCAGTGCCCCATAGTTGCACAGCGTAAAGTTTCTCCGCGTTTTGCGTATATTTTCAAGAGTTATGACCCTTTGTTCTTGAAAGCTTTGTGAATAGGGACTTGTCTGGGCTGGATCTCGGTTAATATTGTGTGGACAAGTATGAAATTTGCAGGATATATGGTCATTGCCCCATAGTTGTGCAGCGTGAATGTTCTCTGCGTTTTGGTTATATTTTCAAGAGTTATGGCCCTTTGTTCCTCGAACCTTAGTGAATGGGATATATTTGTCTAGGCTGGATCTCGGTCTATATAATATGGACAAGCATGAAATTTGCATGATATAAGGTCAGTGCCTTGTAGTTGTGCAAAGTAAAGCGCTTGTCCATCTGTTCATCCGGGCAAAAGCCCTGGCAACCATCTTGCATCAAAACATTGTATTATCACTTGTTGGTCGATCGACTTGATACTTGGAATATGTAATATGTGAGGCATGGTGAAAAAAGTGACATCATGATTAAAAGATTGTTGAAAGCGACGTGGAATCATATTCACTCACTTTTTATTTTTATTTTTTCAGGATCAGCGACAGGGTTCTTATCCTTATCCCCCATCATACCAACAATATGGCAGATATTAAAGTGTTGAATAATATACCAGAGACCTGTTGACCGAATCGATATGAACAGCTGTTGGGTGGCAAATTTAAAAAGTGTTAACAGATGAGTTTAGAAAGCTTTTACAGTTCAGAAGGTAATGAATTTGGACAGCTGTTTACGATGAATTTGGACAGCAGTTTTGTGATGAATGTGACAGCTGTTCGCGGGGTCGTTTCCCAATATTATTGGAATTGGGTTTTGCTGCCATAACAGTAAGTCGTTACTAGATGGTAGTAAATGAACATTTTACAGACTGAGGCATTTTCCTATTTTCATCATTGTCATATGAGGCTGATAATCAACATAAACAAGCAAGGGCAAGCATGCATATGGGGGGGGGGGGGTCAAATCGGGGGGGAGGGGAGTCAAATCTCTGAATGGAGGCACTCGAGTTGACTGGATACACGAGATGAGAAAACAGGATTTACTCCAGCTCTTGTGAGAAACAGTCTTTCAATCCCAGACTAGCACTATAATTCTCCAGTTAATCCTTTGACTACACTATCAGCCCTGAAAGCAGTGGCAGATGCATTGACATGTGGCTCCGTCTGATTCACGGTTCGTTAATCGGGTCGCTTTCCTACATGTATCTCTTCTGCCTAGGAAATATTTTTAATCGATGACAACTGGACTACTTGACCTGCAGTTGCCAAAATTATCATCAATGTAAGCAAATGGTTCTTTCGTGGAATAGTAAAATAATTTGGTTCATACTCCAGGTAGGAATCACGAGACAATGCATACAATAGCCAAGTCTGGGGACAACAATATGTCTAGACTAGAGCCTTTTCAGCTGCACAAAGACTCAGACAATAGCTCTCTAAATGAAGTATTTACCAATAATTTGATCGCTTTTTACACCAGTTATTGATTACAATTATCTCCTAGGTTAAAGAGATCGGAACCTGATTAATGAACTGCAAATCAGGCAGGGAGTCATATGTCAATGCACCTACCACTGTTATCAGGGCAGACCGTATTGTCTGAGGATTAACTTCAGTTATAGTACAATTCAAGGATTCAATTCTTTGTTCAAGCAATCATAGGAGAAATTCACACAGAAGACCTTTACTACAGGATTTTAAATTTCATTTCCTAAAACTTCAATTCCTTTGTCATTGTTTAAGATTTGTGTAAGTAGTTGTTGATATCATATCTTATACTTGTACATATTGTCATAACTCATGTTATTCCCAGCGGGGTGGTCAACTTTTTAACAAGCTGTAAATTTGTCGTCTAAAAATTTGCTGATGCCTTGTGATAACATGCCGATCACTGATATAGTCATATTTATATATATATCATCAGCCCATATACATGTTTGTCACAGAAAATAAAATAGAAGAAAACTGTAATATGGTCATTTGTCATCCTTTGATTTGTGAAGGCTCATACTGAAAGAGTGACAAGCGGTATAAAGGTGCTTTCATCTTTTAAGAATAGCAATATGCTGAGAGTAAGTCATATAAAAAAAAACAGCACCCAGCCAATTTTCTGGAACAGCCCGAAATAGTCACAGCAAATATTTTCTGTAATTCTTATGAATTACAAAAAGTTATTCCTAAAAAGTACACAGAGATTGAACCTATTTAGTACATCTGAAAACACATCAACATTATTTTCAACTTTAATTCAGACTAATTAATACCATGACATCGTCTTAATCCGTATGCATATTTTTAAAAATTTAATTTGAGACATCACAGATCTATGCATTGATTCTTTTGTGTTCACGTTCAATCATATCTGCTGAGGCTCCATATTAAACTGTTTATAACTTGTTCGGGTCCCACTCAAAGGTGAGTTAGTAATCTATTCACTAGAGAGTATTTCTGGGATTTGACCCTGCCTCAAGGCCACATTTCCACTCTATTCTTCATTAAGAGTTAGTCCAAGGGAAGTAACTGCATTTTAAACAACCCGGCTGTTCCAGAAAAAAAGTACATTTGATGTTGGAGGGGGGATATTATTCAGTTATCAGGTAAGGGCAATCCCGCTCTCTAAAATGGAGATAAAAAAGGTTGTTTTTGCTCAATAAATCAGTTCACATATTGAATTCAGCAAAATCCTCTTGAGGCGCACACAGACCTATATATCCGCATCAAATTTTGTCATCTATCTATAATAATAGGTCAAACATCTGTTTCGCTGTTTAAACAACATTGACTGGTTCTTCAAATGGCAAATTAATTTTAGGACATGGAACAATAGATAAATTAATGCGCCTGAAGTTTTAAAGCATTGGTTAAGAAGGAATCAAAAGTTATTGAGCAAAAACGGCCTTTATTTGTGTTGTTGGGTTCAGAAAAAGTTGTGCCCCCCCCCCCCTCCCTTGTACCATTCTCTGGAATAACCCTTAAATAGGATCCCAAAAAAGGGCTCCAGGTGTCAATCTTCGAAACCTTGCACTGTTTCAACTCCAGAGATTCCGGGGTTGAGCATCCGAAATCGCCATCGTGGTCTGATCCAGATAGGGACTAATTTTGCATATGTAATTGACTAGTACATGAGAATTCTGCCCCAGCTTTATTTTGATAGGATAGGATTAAATTGATTTTCTGAATGTTGGACAAAGACATAGAGAACTCTTGCCTTGCGGTGAAGTAATATATGTCAAACAATATACTGAGTTCAATAGTAGAATCCACACTTCCTTTACTTGGGATGCATTACATATATCAGCACATCACCCTGCACCCAACAGTGACCCTTCAACAGTAAGGGCCCTCGGTGTCCAAGTGATCTGAGATGATTCGCTGGTGATCGCTAGCCTCACACCATTGACGGGCGGGGGTTCTCTCTGTTTGCTCCGGATTCTTCCATCATCAAAACTGGTTGTCACAATATGAGTGAAATAACTCTGTGTGACATTAAACCAAACTCCCTCCAACAGTATCACCCACCTACAGTCAGAGGGAATCGTTTCAGTACCTCCTTCCCCCTCCCCACAGGGTCATCCCTCTACAGTCACAAGGACCATTTCAAAGATCCAGTGGCAGGTTGTTTTGCTGGCTGGGCCGCAGGACTCTTTTAATAATAAGATAGATGGAACATGATCTCAAAAGTGTGTAAAGTTGTGTAAATTAAAATATTGATAAATGGGACAAGAATAACCTGGCCAGTCAATGTAGTAGAAAGAACTTTTAAAAGTACATGATGGAGAAACATTGGAATTACGACATGTTTCCATAGATGTGCAGTAACTGTGACCAGGAACCAGTATCCAATACGGTATTCCCAAAGTGAGATGTGAAATAACAATGCAATGCAGTACCATCATCCAATGAGATAGATTAAATCATGAACTGCACATGCATCAGTGTACTGCACCATTTGGGATAGCAGATTTCAAAGATACGTCATTCGCAGGGAAACTGTACCTTCCACTCCTCCTGCTGGCCAGTTATATAACAAAGAAAAAGTGATGGCCAACATTTTTTGCTTTTCTTTGTATAAAATATTTGAGTGGCTCCAATCTGTGTTATCTCCTCCATTACATGGCAATGGTTGTTACATGTATATTACAGGTCATCTGACATTGAATCAGTGCTTCAAAATATTGTACTTACATAGGCTTTGTTTTAATGTAATGGCAAGAGAAAATATATGTACACAATATTTGAAAGTTCTAGCTCAATTGCGTTATGATTATAGTTTATGACATGAAATTGAAATCTACAGCTTGTGCTATTTCGTGAAAAAAGGGTCTAAATCGAGTCATTCAAACACACACATTTAGACACGAAGGACCCATGGACCAAAACAATTTTCCAGCAGTAGAGATATAATACCACCACACATTTTGGTCCAAGGGGTCCTTTGTTTCTTAATATGTGTTCAAATGACTCAAAGCCCTTTGGTCTAAAAGTGGATTTCAATTTAATGTCATAACTATAATCATAACACAATCGAGCTAGAACTTTCACATTTTGTGTACATATATTTCCTCTTGCCATTACATTAAAACAATTATTTTTAGGACATTTTATTGTTTTAAATGCCGCTTTATCGTACCATATCCTAAATATATAACTTATTCTTTCAACTGGTAAAACTCCTTGTATTGCAAGGGGCTCATCTAGCGAGTTTAATAACCAACTGTGCTCACTCCAGACAATAAATGTGTGTACTTTAGCAGTATTAAAGCAGTGGCTATAAGAACAGTTTGTCATCCATGTTCTGTCTTTGAGGATAGCTAGCCTGGGTTCCTGGTGACTGTACGCTTATAGTGGCTATCTCTGCTGCCCGTTTCACCACCTCCATCAGGGATAAGACTGGCATGGTAGACAGATAGAAGGCTAACCCACCAACAAATGCATCACCAGCACCCTGTAATAACAAAACAAGAAACTGGAACATAATGTTCACATGGTTTCCAAGATTATGATTTCCTTGACATAAACCCCTCTCTTCACTATTCCTGGAGCTGCTAGAGCGAGACTCCGGAGGGGGGCTTAGGGATTTTCTCCATCCATCCTTCTACCATTCCATCACACTTCCCTTTGTTATTGCAATAACTCAAAATCAATTTGTCCAAGTGACATCAAACTTGGACAGCGGTTAGGTATGAGTGAGAGGATGGCTGTGATTGTTTTTTGGCAACCTGCGTAGTCCAATATGTCCAATTTGGCTGCCATGGCCTCTACCTCTATTCAGTCATGCTGCATAAGCTTGTGGCTGCAATAACTCATAAAAGATTTGTCCAATTGACATCAAACTTGGACAGTGGGTTGATATGAGTGAGAGGATGGTTGGTATTGATTTTCAGCAACCCGAGTAAATCCAATATGGCCACTGTGACCTTGACCTCTATTCAACCATGCTAAGTAAACTTGTCACTGGCATAACTCAAGAATGATTTTACTGAGATCAAACATGCCCAGTCATTTGGTATGATCGGGAGGGATGGATGGGATTGTTTTCACTCATTAACATAATCCACAATGGCCATGACCCAGATTTGATTGTTCTGAGATTGTGACTGCAATAAAGGAAAGAAAAATTTCACCAACTGACACCAAGATTGTCTAATAGTCGACTTGGGCAGGACATTCAGTATAAGAGTAGCAATGCCTGCACAGCATTTTTTTGTGTGGCAACCTTCATGACATGATCTATAACACAGTCGTCATTTACCTTATTTCACACTGTTTACATTACAGAACTAAACTATCACATATTTCGAAAGAACTCCATTTCTTCTTCTAAACTGTCAAATAATTCATTTTCAACTCTCAGATAATACAACAAATGTTTTAAACACCAGATACTCAAACAAAACTTCCAATCATTTGAGTCCTACCGTAGTGTCAATGGCTGTGACAATTTTAGCAGGGATGTGTGTGGCCTCGAGTCCTTCCTTGGATGCTACCACAGCTCCTTGTTCTCCTAGAGTGATGATTACAGTCTTACAGCCTTTAGATAACAGTACTGAACTGGCCTTCTTAGCATCCTCCACAGTTTTCACAGGCATACCAGTTAGAATGGCTGCCTACAGAAACAAGTTTTCATTTTCAGTAATAACAAATCACTACAAAATCTCTTTTTTCAGACAGTAAAGTAATATGAAAGCGTGACAACTCTTAAAGGCAAATCATTGACTTAAATGCAATTTTAATCCAGAAAACTTCTTTCTTCTGTGTTTCTATTCTTTTATATATTTATATCCACTTGACCCTCTGGTCAAGTTGAGAATGAGTGTACTATCATGTAAGGTTCTATTGTTTAGGCCTTTGTGATACTGAACAATCTTCTGTCTAGACTCATTGTTGTAACCAGACAGTCTATTGTACACCTTTGTCTCCTGACATTTACATGGCAGATGAACCATTAATTTCTGGAGATGCGAACAAATGGTGATAAAACTTCTAACAAAAATCATAGCCAGAGCCACATTCAGAGGAGTGTTCTTGGGTAGGAGAGAGAGTACTGTCATCATCAAACTCAACTCTGTCCTGTCCTCACTATAGTTTGTGTTATTGTAAGACAGGGCTTGTTTTTCCACGGGAATCCGATTCCCGCAAAATAATTTGCGGGAATCCAACAGATTCCCGTAAAATATTAGCAGTCTGTGCAGAAATGATAGCATTGGATTCTCGTAGATTCCCATAGAGCTGGTTTGCGAGAATCTATTTGGATTCCCGTGAATTTTGACGAAAAACAAGGCCTGTAAGATACAATACCTCTGATTCATTAGGGCAGACTATATCTGACAGGGTGAACATCTCCTCCGGTAATCCAGTTGGGGCAGGAGCAGGGTTCAAGATGGTAGTCGCTATACAAAACAGATAAACCACCATTGATAAGACTGTACGAAGCAGAGTGAAGTATAGATTTCTCAGTAATTTTCTCCAGCAGGTAGCTGCTTTTGCTTTCAATTAGGGGTCGACCATTTAGTAAGCACGTACAAGATGAGGAAGAGTGGGTGGAAGTTCAGAAATTGGGTGGCATTTTGCAAATGCTGGGGTGTTGGAAGTGAAGGGTATGTATGCATATGGGGAGAACTGGATTGCATGAAAACTGACTGTAGACTCTCCCATCATGCAAATATATATGTAATGCAGTTGACCCACATTTCCCTCTCTTACAAAACAATGACCAATTCAATTTAAGGAATTCAATGCAAGCCATTCACGAATCGTTGTAGATCTTCGGTTCACTCCATCAATTTTCACTTGGCAGTCTGTCAGTCCCTCGAGCCAACATGTACCATTGTTCATATAATACGGCAAAAGTTTGTATA
The DNA here is from genome assembly GCA_036873755.1 of Hanleya hanleyi. Taxonomy (NCBI): domain Eukaryota; kingdom Metazoa; phylum Mollusca; class Polyplacophora; order Lepidopleurida; family Hanleyidae; genus Hanleya; species Hanleya hanleyi. The sequence continues at coordinate 12,886 of JAVTVY010056750.1, read as the reverse complement.
TTTTACGTATGTTTTACTAAAATGGAGAACTAATTATTCTTCATAAATACATGTCCTTATCACCCCAAAGGTCTTCGAATAATTAAAGATAAATAACAGGAAATTACAGTACTGGTAGTCTTAGGACAAATTGTAAATTACTGGAAAGTTCATTGTTGATCATGATGTTCCTGTTGATAATGAAAGTTCATACATACACAAAGTCTGATTGTTGACTTCAATTTTCTGGGGTTAGGGGGAGGGGGTGTAAATCTACACATATGTAAAGCGGGGCTTCGCTGGTAGCGTACATTTGCATTTGAGGGGGGGGGGGGGGGGGGGTTCAGAAAAGCGGAAGTATTTGCATATATACTAAATGGTTGACCCCTGAAAATGAGCCAAATTGTTGATCTGGAATATGTTCTGTGGAATTTAAAATTCTACATTCGATAGACAACTTTTACAGAATCAAAATGATAAGGAAAAACAAGGCCTGTTCATCTGCACGTTGTCCGGGCCTTACCACCATATTTCCTGGCCATCCTCATGGCTGAAAGTGTGATGTCAGATGATATTTCTAACTGACAGACGACCACTTTAGCAGACTTGATGGTAGACTCGGCTAACTGTAGATCAGCATCACTCAATAACAGATTGGCTCCACATACAACAACTATGGCGTTTTGGCCTGTCCAAATATACAATAACAACACTCAATTTAATTGGTTTTGATGATAGATGAGGTCATATATTGTGATCACGGTTTCCATCCGTCTCTCCATCCATCTATCCATTCGTCTGTCAACTTTACTTTCATCTGATCCAGGAGCCGCGGATAACATTACAGTCCCAAAAAGTTAGCCCCCCACTCCATGGCCCCTGTGTTCAATATCTCCAGTTTCATGTTAATGATTGGTACCAAACTTTGGGTATACCTTGTCCACGGGACAAAAGAAGAACCCTATTTATTTTTAAAGTCAAAGGTCAAGGTCATTTGGGCAAGAATATCTGAGAACAAGAGCCCAAGGGGCTTCAATATACGCCCGTGTATCTGGAATTACATTGGTCCAAATTTCAAGGTTGTTTGATAGGCTTGATTCCAATTGGTAGCTAGCCTACAATTTTGTGCTTCTGAGAATGTAACATATATAATATCTTATATTGAATGATAAACTAAAACGAGCTTAACTCTTGATAACTAGTTGACCTTGAAGCAAGAGCCGAGAGCTCACATATCCCACACTGAAATCGACAATAGTCAGATAATTTTTCATGAAGGAAGAAGAAAGTGATGAAGTAAACCTTTGTTCTTGAGTTAATAAAGAGGTATGAAGTTCATAAAGGACCCCTCTCCCCGTTAATTACTAAATGTATGGTTTTTATTTCACAACAGTTTAACTAAAATGTAGCTGTTTCAAATGTGGGAGACAACTCCACAGGATGAATGCCATATACATGTAGGGGAGAGCATACTGAATATTCCAACCTAACACATATGGTCAGCTAAACTTGATTCAGTTTTGAAGGACTGTGACCTTGGACAAATTGATCTCAAAATGTATGACTCCTCTTTGCCATGCGAGTAAGGTATACTCAAAGTTTGGTACCATTCCATACCTTGAAACTAGAGATATCGCATGGACAACAAATGTTAATGGATGAATGGACAGAACGCAACATCGCATTACTTGACCTCGTCTTCGACAGGCATATGAAAATGTGATTTCCTGATTTTGGGGTCACAGTTACCTTGACCTTTGACTTTGACCTAAATTTTGGTACACGGCACTTCATCTTCCGTCAATGTATCAAAGGACACCAAAAAATCATGATTTTTATGAATTTCATGATTTTGGGGGTCACAGTGATCTTGACGTTCGGCCTTGACCTACATTTTGGTATGTGACCCATCATGTCCCCCTAATGAATCTACGGACACAAAACAAAGTAATTTTCAAAGGTTTCTTGATTCTGGAGTCACAGTGACCTTGAATCCACTCACCAAATATTAGTAATTTTTAATGATTTCCTGATTTTTAGGTCATACTGACCTTTAACCTTGATTCTGGTGTCGCAGTGATCTTGACTATTGACCTGGATCTAAATTTTGGCACATGACAAAACGGCTACCCGTAATTTCTCAATGGACTCAAAAAATCATGATTTTTAACAATTTCATGATTTTGGGGTCACAGAGACCTTGACCTTTGACCTTGACCTACATTTTGATATGTGAAATATTGTGTCCCCCTAATGTATCTACTCATACAAAGAAATGTTATTTTTAATAATTTCCTGATTTTTGGGTCCGTGACCTTTGACCTTCGACCTTGACCTATATTTTGGTATGCGACACCTCGCCACCCCTATTGAATCCACTCACAAAAAATTAGAAATGTTTAATGATTTCCTGATTTTTCCGTGACACTGACCTTTGACCTCTGACCTCGACCTACATTTCGTATGCAACACATCGTTCCCCCCTAGGGCATCCACTCACCAATGAAAGTACTCAAGAGTACTATTGTCTGGAACAGTAATGGATGTGCAATATCGATTCGTTGCTTCAGAATAGTGTACATCTATTTCGATTTTCGGGAGTTTCCGAATTGTCACCGTAAGAGTTATTTGCCCCTGCCCGCTAGTGGGCACTCGAGTCAGGGAAAACAATATATGTACTCAATAACATGAAAAGAGATAGGGTGCAATAAGCCTTTTCGCGGTTACAAGAATCGGGAGTGATCTAGAGTTCGCTGTGTGAAAGGAGTTACCTGTATCTCTTTATTCAGCATTACAAAGGCATGAAAACAAATACAGTTTGCCATACACTGTTTACATCTGGACATTACAGAGAGTATTTGAGCTCCTTGATGAAAGCTACCATGAACACTCTTTGTGTTGCTAATTATATGGGCAGGAGGCCCAGGATTTGTTTCCACGTCATTTGCCATTGTTATGAGAGCCGGCAAATAATACCTACATACAAACAATTGCATAATCCATAAACTGGCAAAATAAGAACAGTTAGACCTGAAAGCTTCATCCTCACTATAAAACCTGCAGTTTACTGTGACCTTTGAAATCCAGTGATGTAAAAAAGCATACACAATCGGAAGCATGAGTGCTGCTAGCTTTACCTGATTGCCTCGTAATCGTATGCAATGGATACCAATTTGTTGGCTGTACTGGTCAATAGAAATTCCCATCGTTCTTAGAAATTTAATTTACACGTGCCTTACAAGTTAAATTTAGAACTTTCGAGCGTGTTTTCAGCTCCAAATGTGCTCCACTCCAAAGTGTGCTCAACTCCAAGTGTGCTCAACTCCAAGTGTACGCTCAACTCGATCGTACAAACCAGACCTATTAAATTGGGGACAAATTCACAATCACGATTTAGCGAATTGGCACGGACAATTGACAAATAGGCCAAAATACTAATGTCAGTTGGCCAACTTCGTGTTATAAGAATTCATTATTTAATTGCCAAATTATGCGACAAATATTTTCTCATTAGCACTGAAATGTAAATGTTGTTGTTGCTGAGAAAGGAATTCTGACGAAACGTTTTCCTTCAGCTCAAGTTGGGCTGTAAACAACACAAACAATGATTCAGTTCAAGGACGTAAATACAGTATGGTCTGGTACTTGCCAATGAATCAAACCAAGTTTTTTCCCCACGTCGACGGTTGTCCACTTCACACGTCTGCTTATCACGGGCAATGCGGACATTAAAATCCCGCCAGAAGGAAACCACGAGGTGCTGTGGAAACCCTTGTTACCATGTGCATAGTTCAAACATAGTCCACTAATTCACGAGCAGTGTGAACAAAACAAGGTAAAAGATACGACTGGCGATTCCGTTAAAATACAGGCCTTTGCCTAATTCATCTAAATGTACAAACGTTTTTGGTTGGTTTTATCCCTTCGGAGTTAAAAAATGTGAACCTGCGGATTTTCTTTCCTTTGACCGCATCACTCGTTGGCTGGCCTAATCACACTCATAAGCTGGCCAGATGGCTCTGCGCAGTTATTGGGTCAGGGGTCAGCCGGATATAGTGCGTGTACCAGTGTTGGCATTAAGCAGCCAAATTTGCTGTACGGCAGCAGAGTCTGGGAATAGGGCTTCGCCCTGTTCCAGACAAAAATTAGAACTGTAGATAGAAAACTGTCAATGATTTCCTGATTTTAGGCAACAGTGACCTTTGACCTCTGACCTTGACCTCAATTTTGGTACGCGACACATCGTCTCCACCTAGCGTATCCACTCATAAAAAATTGCAACTGTGGATAGAAAACGTTCACAGATATAGACCGGACACGAACACTTCAGTGATTTCCTGGTTTTTAGGCCAGTGACCTTTGACCTCTGACCTTGACCTTCATTTTGGTACGCGACACATCGTCTCCCCGTAGGGTATCCACCCACCAAAAATTAGAACTGTAGATAGAAAACTGTCCCAGATATAGACCGGACACGAGGGACGCCTCGACGGACACACGGACGGATGGACGGACAGACGGACGGAAACCGCCATCACATAATACGTCCGCCTTTTGGCGGGCGTATAAAAAGGAGAATCTCTAGTTCCAGGTCATGGCATGGTAAACTTTGAGTATACATTGCCAAGAAGAACCGTATTTTTATGGTTAGATCAAAGGTCAAATTCACTTAGGCCAGAAAAACTGCAATAAAATGAAAAAAAGAAATCTTCCGATCCAAGTTATGAATTGGTTCAACATTTTGGATACACCTCAGCTGAGATTGTCATGTGGCAATGAAAATATATTTTGAGGTCAACAGTCCTGGTCACCTAGGCTAGAAAATGTGGATGGAAAATTTATATTTTAATCACAACTCCAATTCAGTCATGTGAATTATGTCAAATCGATAGAAAACCCCAATTAATTGTGAGGTCGTAACCAAGGTCACGTAAGCTGAAAATCTTCAAAAAAGGACCACTGTATTGTTAATGCAAAAATAACAACATAGGAATGCAGGTTGTGATCAAATTTCAGTTGAACTTGGTTGTTTAGACATGTACTTTTACCTTGGTGAAATGACAAAGTACTGCGGTACTATTAATTTTGAGGTCATGGGGACATAAATTGAGCTCATCAGCTCTTGTTTTTTTATGAGAGTACTTGCATGATACATCAGCTGTGTGGGGATTCCCATTACATCCAACATTATTATTTCAGTTACAACTACAAATATATCAACAGTATGATTTCATATTGTGAGGGAAATAATCTTGATGAAGATAAATCGTATTAAGGAAGCATATACTCACCATCCTCTGTCACAGCAATGGGTGCAACTCCAGTTGATGCCATGTTGGTTGTAAAAACATAATCTGGTTCAGGATGAAAATAATGACACTACATGTTCTCTAACTTGGAATACAATATACAAGACACTATAGGTCTTCCTCATTTAATACCTTACAAGTGACATTGAATAATTACAGAGATGGAAGGACTGAGGTCCCAGTAGAAAAAAACTATGTCCAAACAGTCTATCTTATTGTCATAATTATCTGGCTTACACCACCTGACTTCATTGAGTAGATACACTTTCTGAATGAAGACGGATCTATATGAACCATGTGAACAGTTTAGACAGCAAATGTGATGATAGGTCTCCTTAAATTGCTTAGTCCATGTGGGCCTCAATCAAAGGAATTATCAGTCTTTTGAAATATAAATACCTGCAAGGCCACTTCTTTTATCTCTATTCTTGTCGATTTGATTTCCAGGATGAGCTCAATCTCACAGGCCTGAGACATCTTGTTGGCTTTATAGCTCATCCTGGCAAATCTGAATTCTGAAACTTGCTATACATCAGTACTGGAAATGATCAGAAGCAAATGAACTTAAAAAGTGTGTATCATTGGTGTAGCTATAGAAGGCCCTGGCACTCGTCAAACCACATACATTTCTAATCTCTTGTACAATCTCAACACACATGCAAGAGGAAATGCACAGTCGTCATGCAAGGGATCATGGGTGTGACAACTTGTATACATTTCATATGCTGAGTATTTAAATTCCCGCATCAGCTCATCTCTCATGATGCGATACTAAATTTTTGTCAACTGATCAGTGTGTGACCTCTCTTGCCGGAGGTGTGTCACGACAGACCAATCAGAATTGAGAAAGAAGCGGCCAACATCTCTGTGTGCCGGGTTGAACGAACAGTTACGTTGGATTTTGAATCGCCCGGCAAAGGTATAAAATTGCACGAATTTACTAATTTGACAACGGGAATATTTAGAGTGACACTTGTAGAATAAGCTGATGTATTTTGTTTGGAGGTGAACCGTTTATTTCTCGTTTCACCCAAAGTGCGTTTCACAGTGACTGTCACACCTTGGTGTATTTTTATATAAAGCATGGGGTTATGTATAGAGACCCCAGATTTCGACACTCCACCGCCCATACATCCCCAAAACTCTTGTTTTGAGGGCCTGTGATCTGAACATTGCAGATTTCTAGTTCATTTGCTTCTGATATCATTCTAAGCTTACCTACATTCACACCATTGTCCTTGAGGTTCCTGATGTAATCACTGCCAAATGTGTCCTCTCCTACCTACAACATGATATAGTGTTGACAATAACCATTACTTACTGATTTGGGCAACGTTAGTACTGGACAAATATCACTGTCCCAGCTTTGATCTTAGCAAAGGTTAGCTGATAGAGAAATTAAAACACTGATGTTCAATTTAAACAGTTTTAATGGAATTTAATTAACTCAACTTTCAAATCTATGTGAAGGCTATACATGTATAATATGAGAAATGCACCGATGTTTCAGCAATTTTCATGTTATTTAAAGTCTTGAGTCCAGGATAAAGCCCCAACAGCCCCAAATTTATTTGTATATCGAATCAATTCACACATTGCCACTTCTTATTTGGGTCGATACTTCATGTAAGAAAGCACAGGAGAGACAATAAAAGGGGGCTGAGAACCTCCACCATCCCCTTTTTCTGTCCGGGATACAGACTTATAAGTGCTGAAGTAAATGGTATCAAGTTTGCCCGCTTCATCTTATTATTATTGCAATCCTAAAATATCTTCCTTTCTGATTGGGGACATTATCAGAAAATTTGATCACAATCCAACATAAATGGAATATTACAAAAATACTCAGTCAGTTAATCATTTCCAGGGAGAGGACACCAGCACCGATGCCGACATCCGCTATCCCAGTCTCACAATATCTCCACTTACATCATAAGGCGAGATAAAAATGCAACTGTAACACAAACCTTTGCTATCATGGCAGTTTTAGCCCCAAGTCTTGTCGCACAAACACACTGATTGGCTCCTTTTCCACCAAACCCAACCGAGAACTTGGATCCATGGATGGTTTCTCCTGCCTTTGGCATACGTGGGACATAACTGTGGAAACAGTAAAAGATTTTTTTAGCCCACCAAATCGCTTTTCGTCCGTGGTCCGTTGTCCGTCCGTCGCAGCCGTCCGTAAACAATTCTTGTTATGGCGATTTCTCAGGAACTACTGCACGGATCTTTCTGAAATTTGGTACACAGGTTCCCCTTGGGGTTGTGCAGATACCTTTTCTGGTCCGATTCGAAAATCCAATATGGCCACAGGGCGGCCATCTTGGATTTCCCCATGAAACCTTGTTATCGCGATTTCTCAGGAACTACTGCACGGATCTTTCTGAAATTTGGTACACTGAGGTTCCCCTTGGGGTCTAGTTGTGCAGATACCTTTTCTGGTCCGATTCGAAAATCCAATATGGCCACAAGGCGGCCATCTTGGATTTCCCCATGAAACCTTGTTATCGCGATTTCTCAGGAACTACTGGCTGCACGGATCTTTATGAAATTTGGCACACGGGTTCCCCTTGGGGTCTACTTGTGCAGATACCTTTTCTGGTCCGATTCGAAAATCCAATATGGCCACAAGGCGGCCATCTTGGATTTCCCCATGAAACCTTGTTATCGCGATTTCTCAGGAACTACCGCATGGATCTTCCCCAAATTCGGTACACAGGTTCCCCTTGGGGTCTAGTTGTGCAAGATAGCTTTTCTGGTCCGATTGGAAAATCCAATATGGCCACAAAGCAGCCATCTTGGATTTCCCCATGAAACCTTGTTATCGCGATTTTTCAGGAAATACTGCATGGATCTTTCTCAAATTTGGTATACATGTTCCCCTTGCGGTCTAGTTGTGCAAGATACCTTTTCTGGTCCGATTCGAAAATCCAATATGGCCACCAGGCAGCCATCTTGGATTTCCTCATGAAACCTTGTTATCGCGATTTCTCAGGAACTACTTCATGGATCTTTCTCAAATTTGGTACACAGGTTCCCCGTGGGGTCTAGTTGTGCAAGATACGTTTTCTTGTCCGATTCGACAATCCAATATGGCCATCAGGCAGCCATCTTGAATTTCCCCATAAAACTTTATCGTGATTTCTCAGGAAGTACTTCATGGATCTTTCTCAGATTTGGTACATAGGTTCCCCTTGGGGTCTAGTTGTGCAAAATACCTTTTTCGGTCCGATTCGAAAATCCAATATGGCCACCAGGCGCCCATCTTGGATTTCCCAAGAAACTTTATCATGATTTCTCAAGAAGTACTGCATGGATCTTCCTCAAATTTGGTACACAGGTTCCCCTTGTGGTCCAGTTGTGCAAGATACCTTTTTTTGGTCCAATTCGAAAATCCGATATGGCCGCCAGGTGACCATCTTGAACTTTCCCTTGAAACATTGTTATCGTCAATTCTCAGGAACTACTTCATGGATTCTTTCTGAAATTTGGTACACAGGTCCCACATGGGGCCTAGTTGTGCAAGATGCCTTTTTTGGTCCGATTCGAAAATCCAAGTTACGCTTAAAATTAATACGGTATTCCCCAAGTTGTGACGTTGCATCACACGAGTCGGCGGATCAAACAGTGGGACATATTCTATATAGTGACTAGAGAGAATATCCATACCTTCACCTTCCATATCGAGTTCAAATAATTCGGAATTAAAATGTATATTTCTTCAAATTTTAAATCAGTTTTCTTACTGTCCAGTGAATTGTTTTGTCTGCCGACGGGTCGGCTACATGAAGGGACATCACTCTTGTGACACGTTATAACTCGACAACTTTAGACTACTGCGTGTTTCGATCCAAGGGAGATAATCAGGATTCAGACACTTTCGATATTACTGCGCGGATCCCTTCAGTATTAAGCCTTGTACCATGTTACTGTTTTCGAGCATGGTATCTTAAAAGAGATATCTCAAACTAGCCCAGTAAACAGAACAGAATTAGCATTCGTTCCTAATTATAAAATCTTAAGTATGTTTCATAGCTCATGCCAAAGGGTCAAAGACATTTGTCTTCGCTTCCAGTACCCAATGATGACACGTGCAAAAAACTACTATTACAACTGACATAAGTACAGTTTCTAGAAATCTTGAAACTCCTTAAACTTAGAAAAGATGATATCTTGGTGTTTGCTATTGTCCCTTTTCGATCTTTTTCGCTCAGATTCGAAATTCTGTAAACAAAATTACAAATCAATCGTTTGTTCTTAGTAACAATGGACAAAAAGATCCTCTTATCATTAGCTTACAATTATGGGACAATGGTGGGCGTTAAGATCATTCAGGATCTCTCGTTTTGTTGTTTAGTTGTCTTGGATGGAAAGAATGAAGGTGCTGTTAGCTACTAATGTATCTTTGTATCAGATTCGTTGAATTTTGTACATTTGAAATGGGAAGCAATACATTGACAGACAAACTAGGTCTACAGACTGTGAGGCCTGATACAACACAAAGATGAAAAGGACGTCCATGACCAATCACTTTTGTAGATAAGAATTCAGCTGTGCTGCAAATCAGAGACTGTGTGGTTGGTGAATTGATAGTATTATTTGGCTGCAATACAAGTTAACTGACTACCGTTAATAATCTTGTTAATTTTGATGAGGGAAATGATGAAGTACAAGTGCTAATGATTACAAAAAAAGTTCAAATGAAAAAATAAATAAATAATAATAAAATAAAAATAAAAATCGGCCTACCGACCCATGGTTTGCAGCAAGGTTATGTTACCCCAAGCAAACAACTTGGCCCAAATTACCGAGGGTCTCCAGTTGAAACTGTGGGACTGAGATGAATGGGGAGAAACAGCAAAGCCAAACTCCTGAGAACAAATTTATATTTCATCTTTCAATATCAGGTGCACATGTCAAAGCATGTTTCATAAGCCTGCAAAGTTTCCAGAATATCAAGCCAAAACTCTAGTTGATTATACTTGACTTGAGTGCCAAAGGTGTACACTATAACTGATGGTGAAAATGGCAAAGTTACTGGTCATGTCTATTTGATAATTGTTCATGTGAGCCACAGTTCAACCACTGAACCGCCAGAGAGGAGACCTGATGCATGTCACACTTATTGTGTCACCTGTACAAAGTACAGAGAGAGCTTATATGTTGTCCCCAGCAGCGGTGTCCAATAAATTGTGTTAAGGCTTGTTTCTTTGAAGTAATGTCCTGATTGCTGTCGAGCTTGGTTGGTCTGAGGGGATATCCAAGAGCTGTTGCATTCTACACATATTAATAATTAACAAATTAGCCTGAAATGTCATATCTTGTGTTGGGGACTTTTTCTGTAGAGATGATACCCTGATACCACCCAAACTTGGTATCAAGTTTTCCAGGATACCCTGAGGAGAATGTTACAGAATTGTTGCATTCTTAGCATATTAATTAATCAGGACACCACTAACAAAATGACCAATTCCCTGGTTCCTCCTCGTTATGTTCAACTGAACAAATTGCATAAAGAATATATACAGGGCTTGTTTTATTGTTCCAGTAACATTGAATACACATGCATTGATCAAAAAACCATCTTGAAAGTTTAGGTGCAACAAGGAAGAAAGGTCATAATTAAACAAGGGTTGAATTGAACAAAATGGACATATGGACAAGTGAATCAGAAAGTGGATGAAAGTCTGAGCATGCATATCTAACCTTGAACATCAAAACAGAAACTGTCTGTTCTGTTCACAAAACTTTATCATAAAAACTAGTCCGACATGCAGCCCCTACAAGATATTTTTAGCCCACCATCACCAGATGGTGGGCTGTTCAAATCGCTTTTCGTCCGTGGTCCGTCGTCCGTCAGTCCGTCAGTAAACAATTCTTGTTATCGCGATTTCTCAGGAACTACTTTATGGATCTTTCTCAAATTTGGTACACAGGTTCCCCTTGGGGTCTAGTTGTACAAGATACCTTTTCTGATCCGATTCGAAAAATCCAATATGGCCGCCAGGTAGCCATCTTGGATTTCTCCATGAAACCTTGTTATCGCGATTTCTCAGCAACTACTGCATGGATCTTTCTCAAATTTGGTACACAGGTTCCCCTTGGGGTCTAGTTGTGCAGGATGCCTTTTCTGGTCCGATTCGAAAATCCAATATGGCCACCAGGCAGCCATCTTGGATTTCCCCCATGAAACCTTGTTATCGCGATTTCTCAGGAACTACTGCATGGATCTTTCTCAAATTTGGTACACAGGTTCCCCTTGGGGTCTAGTTGTGCAAGATACCTTTTTTGGTCCGATTCGAAAATCCAATATGGCCAACAGGCAGCCATCTTGGATTTCTCCATGAAACATTGTTATCGTCATTTCTCAGGAAGTACTGCGTGGATCTTTCTCAAATTTGGTACACAGGTTCTCCTTGCAGGTTCCCCTTGGGGTCTGGTTGTGCAAGATACCTTTTTTTGGTCCGATTCGAAAATCCAATATGGCCACCAGGCAGCCATCTTGGATTTCCCCTTGAAACTTTGTTATCGCGATTTCTCAGGAACTACTGCATGGATCTTTCTCAAATTTAATACACAGGTTCCCCTTGGGGTCTAGTTCTGCAAGATACCTTTTCTGGTCTGATTCGAAAATCCAATATGGCCACCAGGCAGCCATCTTGGATTTCCCAATGAAACCTTGTTATCGCGATTTCTCAGGAACTACTGCATGGATCTTTCTCAAATTTAGTACACAGGTTCCCCTTGGGGTCTAGTTGTGCAAGATACCTTTTCTGGTCCGATTCGAAAATCCAATATGGCCACCAGGCAGCCATCTTGGATTTCCCCATGAAACTTTGTTATCGCCATTTCTCAGGAAGTACTGCATGGATCTTTCTCAAATTTGGTACACAGGTTCCCCTTGGGGTCTGGTTGTGCAAGATACTTTTTCTGGTCCGATTCGAAAATCCAATATGGCCACCAGGCAGCCATCTTGGATTTCCTCATGAAACCTTATCGCGATTTCTCAGGAACTACTGCATGTATCTTTCTCAAATTTGGTACACAGGTTCCCCTTGGGGTCTAGTTGTGCAAGATACCTTTTTTTGGTCCGATTCGAAAATCCAATATGGCCACCAGGCAGCCATCTTGGATTTCCCCATGAAAGATTGTTATCGTCATTTCTCAGGAAGTACTGCGTGGATCTTCCTCAAATTTGGTACACAGGTTCCCCTTGGGGTCTGGTTGAACTGCTGCATGGATCTTTCTCAAATTTGGTACACAGGTTCCCCTTGGGGTCTAGTTGCGCAAGATACTTTTTATGGTCCGATTCGGAAATCCAATATGGCCACCAGGCAGCCCCATGAAACCTTGTTATCGCGATTTCTCAGGAACTACTGCATGGATCTTTCTCAAAATTTGGTACACAGGTTCCCCTTGGGGTCTAGTTGTGCAAGATACCTTTTCTGGTCCGATTCGAAAATCCAATATGGCCACCAGGCAGCCATCTTGGATTTCCCCATGAAACATTGTTATCGCGATTTCTCAGGAACTACTGCATGGATCTTTCAAATTTGGTACACAGGTTCCCCTTGGGTCTAGTTGTGCAAGATACCTTT